>JANHGB010055857.1:4453-19326 GCA_026283785.1 Coracopsis vasa
AAGTCCATCACTTCCCTTTCCTACAGAGACTAAAGCTTCCTCTAGACTCTTTGTGAACAGATATTTTGTGAGGGTTAGACAATACTCCTTAAACACCTTTCAAATGCTTCATTTAAACATGAATGCAATAACACAGATGCTGAGAAAAGAACCAGCTGATTAGCCAGTCTGATTTTGCATGTGTACTTAATAGAAAAGATGAAAAAACACCTTTTTTCCATTTCAACAAGTAAATGCCTTATCTATCACCTTAAATTTTTCAAATGTTTTATTCCTTGCAACAAAAAATATTAAAATAAGACATCAGCACACATTTGCTGCAAAAAAAAAAAAAAAAAAAAATCATCTTTGTTATAGTTTTATTTCTATTTGCATGCCAAATGTAAACTTGAAGCAAAGTGACCTTGGTTATAAAAAATAAGAAAGCAATGTCAGAATTGATAGGACCTACCATTAGTATTTCATTCTGACAGGTAGGAAATAGGCATGTCAGCAGTGAATGCTACGGACTGAGCTGTGGCCCTGATCGCAGTCAAAGCGGTAAATTTCTTCCTACAAAAGTAATTTCCATCAAAACAAAAAGTGCTTAAATAATACAACTATCTAGAGATGAGAATAGCTTTCTATGGCTGAGCTCAAATACAAACAAGTAAAAATGCAATATACAGCTTTTGTATTGTGTAAAAGCCAGAAAAATAACCTTAGGTGTAACTGAATTGCACAATGGTTTAGTATTCAACTAGCTTTCTAGTTCCCAGAAACTTTATTTGTAAGAAAAATTTTATTGAAAAAATTAATATACAAATGCTTCATATTATGACTTATTATGTCCATAACATCCAAATTATAAGACTGAAATTAAGCAAGCAACAGCTGGAACTGTTAACCAAGTTAAAACAAACATTTAAAGGTTCACCATCACAGCTCGAAGTCAAGCTGGGTCTCCAGCCTGCTTTGTTGTCAACATGGAGACAGGCACCTCCAGAGGTGCTCCACTCCTCCTATCCTGGTCATGCTCCTGATGAAAACCTATACCTAGGAGTCTAGTTGCCTTCAATGGCCCTAAAAAATGGCCATTTTCCCTGGAAGTGACTCTTCCTTGCCATTTACTCCACTGCTCTATAAAACATTCACCTAGACAAGACACCTAAATTAAAGCAGCACAAGATAAGCCCCATCCCACCTGCACTAATAATTTTGGATTGATCCAGTAGTTTGGTCTTTTGATGCTTTTTGCCACTTTGATGTTTTTATTATACTGAAAAATACCAGGAGAAATGAAAAACCAAACGGGAGTGGTCTGAGGACAGAAAGGAATCAGGAATATTTTATATGACATTACATTGATTCCAGTTAATGAACTTGTTGACTGTCCTCAGCAGGTTCTGTGTCAAGCTACTTCATGCCCTCTTTAAGTGGAAATCAGACATTTCAAGTGAACGGGGAAAGAACTAGGGAAACAGGGAATAACTGATTCAAAGTTCCACAAGTATTACCGAAGGGAATGTCATTTCCCCTTGGCTCCTGTCTGAGATTTAGTCATATTTATCAGGAAGACATGCATTCACCCTTCTACCTACAAAAATAAACTGTTCTGAAAGATTAGCCACTGTACACAGCCTTACACTTCAGGGAATAAAATTTGAGCATTGTTTTAGTGTGAAAAAATTTAAGTAGAACAACACTTCTTCAACTTGCTCTCCTTTTCATCACATCTTTAACAAAAGCTAGAAAAAGGACTATTTTATTCCATGAAGGATTAAAAATATAGGTCACAGATAAATCCAAAGCAAACCCATTTAAATAAAGATTTGATAAAAGACTTTATGAGCATCGAATAGAAAGAATGTACAGAAAAGCATCTAAGACAGGAGCCAATCGTTCTGAGACATTTTCCAGAACTTGGTCTTTATTTTAGGAATGTGCTATGAAAGGGATTTAACATAACGCTGTGGGAAGAAAAACACCCCAAGTCTCTCTGACCTCACTTACATTTAGATACCTGCTGTTGGCACCTCTGAAACCCTCTTCCCTTCCCCCCTCAGTGGACTATAATACCTCTGAACTCATTTCCTTCTTATAATTGCTGAGCACACATAGTTTAATATATGAACTTGTACCCTTCATATTGTCAGAAGAACTATCAGAATACTTACACTAAATCCTTGTACATTTTACCTTATTTTACGAAAGGATTACATATCTGTCCTACTCACTTATAAAACATGTCTTTTAATGATGTACTTTTAGAAAAGTCTAATTAAAATTCAATGCATAAAAGTGTGCAAGGGTTGATAACCCACAGAACTCAGTAGACCCTAGTTAACATTCTAATGCATCCTCCATTTGGAGAGAGACAGTGAGACTTTTCCACCTCGGTGGCAGACACTAATGATACTTGCAAATATGACTAATGTCTTCATTGGTGAAAAATTAATGCACCACAATAATTTTTCTACCTGGGGTTAATGAACATGTCAGATGCTGAAAATGAGTTGTTTGAAAGTAAATTACTATAATCTATATTTAGAAGACTCTGCTCTTGGAGAAAAAAAAAAATCTATGGTGTGTTTGATGTCCTCTGCTTATTTTTGTCACGAATTCTGCTGTTCTCCTACTGAGACTACACTGTGCTGACTTCTATGCAAGGGAGCATTTACTTTTTCCTAGAATGCCCATTTTTTACGGGGAGAAGTCCAGTTTGACTCCATTTGCCACAGGCACTGTAACAAATATTCTTGCAGCTATACAAGCAGCAGAAGCAAACTGAAGTCTGTGAAAACCAGCTGATTTTCACTACAGGTTGCCCCAGAGCAGTATCTCACCAGGCGTTTGGAAAACCCAGATTCCTACTTTACAGCTCATATTTCATCCGAAGAGAAAGGAATAGTTTCACAATTCAGATTGCTTCCACTCTTGACTCCCCTTTTCCCTTACCAAAGCTATGTGAACACTCTATGCAGCTGTGAGAATAGAAAATATCTTCAATAAACAGCAATATCTGAGAGTTGTTTTGTAAGTGAAGACACACTTCTAGTCACTATAGATCAGTCACTACAAAATTCTTAAACCCGTGTTCTTTCTAGAGTACTTGGGGTTTAAGCTGTTCGGTGGGAACTGGTGGGATCTCGTAACTGGGAATCATAGAATCATAGAATAGTTAGGGTTGGAAATTAGTAACTATTTTGAAATATGGGGCTCACAGCTCATGTTGGAACCATCCTTTCCTTTTGACTGTGATCATTTCTTCAGAAAATATGCAAATGCATTCATCCTTTAAATGCCTTTCCTAACAGAGCACAGAACTCCAACTCCACATTTAGCACAGGAAGTGTAACTCCATAACATTTCTTTCAAAATGTGCAAGCAGAGAAAAAAAGGTACAGAAAAGTATGTCTGGCCTTTATTCAGGTTTCAGATGTAGCTCATGGTGGGTTTAAGGAGTTAGAAGGACTCCTAATTACAATTTAAAGGCTCTAAATCATGGCAGGTTCATTATGTTCCTTCGCAACCCAACCCAAAGGCTAAGTATTCCTTCCCACTGTCAAAACATATACACTTCATTTACTTTTAATACCTTGCTAACTTTAATTTTAGTCATAAGATATTTTTAATAAGCTTTAAAAGCCTTAAAAGTATTAGACGCCTTTACCTGTGTGAGCCCTTACACACCATGACTTGCTTACTTCTTCATTATGTGTTCAAAAAACAGAGAAACAGAACTTCTGTAAATGACAATGATTAGTAAATCTAATGCATGATCTCCTTAAACACATCTAGAAGCAAAACAAGCTTCAATCTTTAAAGAAGTGGCATGGAGTCCATGGATCACAATTCTAAGTTTCAGAACAGACCTTTTCCTACCTATATGCAATTTTCACTGGAACTGCAATGAAATGCTCCTGCCCATGTATTTAGTGCTTGAGATTGCATAAATATTCCATATCTTTGACTGTCCTGGTCATATACGGGTAACTGGCAGATCTGAGCTAGCACTATGCAATCACAGTCAGTTCAAGGAATAAATCCAGTGGTGAACACCTGGAATTGAGAGATTAATCTAGTCCACATCCTGCTGAGCAAAAACTTTGAGAATTATCAATTCATTCTATTACAGGAAATCTGCTAGAATTTAGGTCTCACAGGCTACTGACATCATAACTTTTAAGATTAAAACGTTTACTACTTCTTGAGATTCCTATTGGCAAAATATTAAGATATTTCCTATTAACTTTTTTTGTTCCCAATTTTATACCAACTTCCTGAACAATGTTGGAACAATGATTGCTTTCCCTCATTTCTTGTTTTCTACAGCACTTTGAGTTCGGATAGCAAACACACAATAGAACTTTACTATTCTTAAATAAGCTGTCTACCCACAAAAATTTTGTCACTCCATTTTGACAGATCAAGTAATAATTTTATCTACCATGGGAGAGTATAAACTGTACCAGTACAGGAATCATAGTGGGCGTATAAGCTGTAACCATCATAAATGACACTTTTTATTCCCTTTGAAAATCCTCCTGATTTATTACATTTACTTAGAGACTGTCACAGCTTATTTTTACTAGACACATTTTTTTTTAACATTCTATCAAGTGAGCTCCTATGTGATGCAGAGCAAACTGATAGAAAATGGTGACACTCTCACCCAAGCTGTCATTATTCAAAATGATTTCTTCTGCTCAGGTTGTTTTCATTTAGTAAAATAATTTGATTTTTCTATGTCTGCCCACATTCTATTCACAGGAGGCAAAGGAAGCTCAAAACAATGTCTTCTGCATTTAATATGCAAGGAGAATGCTTAATAGAATCATTTGCAGGATAATTAAAAGTCTGCTGATACATCTTAAGAAAGTGTGAAACAAAGTACAAAATGAATAGAGCCAAATGGCAATTGCTTATTTCTGTAGAATAAGTGCTATGTCAAAGAGGTCACAATTGCTGTTTTGCATAAGGAAAACAGTTAACAGGGTTTTTATAGATATATTTTGTGCAGTAAAACTAAAGCTGACTGTTTTCATACAGAAGTTAGTTGAATATCACAGATGAAAAGGTTACAGAGCATTGCTGCTAGGTCTGCCTGTAATATCAAGGAAAATTAGTCCACAAATTCAAATACAACTGAAGAATGGCCTGAGTTGAAGTCAATTCCTGCTTACATTTACAAAATGGCATATTCAGCACTGATATACTCCTCTGAAACAAACCTGACTTTTTTTAGCAAACCAGAACACATCTACTTGATTCATTAATATCCATCAGAATGCTAATGCTGTATAATTAATAAATGGTTGCACTGTGCTCCCCAAGCCCTGTCCTCACACACTTCATAAGCTTTAATACTTCAAATCATTGATCTAAAGGAAATTTTCTTAAGTATTCACCTTCTGAGGCAGATACACAAGTCCTATTATGAATTACGGGAATTGTGTGTGCTCGCTGAGGACAGAATATGGCCACCAGCTGTGCCAGTTATCCTGATTATATTCATCTCTCATGAAGTGGATAGCCCCTTATCTGGCTTTTTTATGACTACAAATTAGTTCTTAATTACAGTCAGGCATTGTAATTTCAGAGCAACTGCTAGCTCAAGCATTGACCCATTTCAGTGAATTATAAGCAAAGTAGATAGCATAGATTCCTTTATTCCCCAAATAATTAAAAATAGGGAAAGAAAACCTTAAAATTTGACATTACTGTCCCACTCCTACCTACTATTTAGACCTTATCACAACTGTTCCTTTCACCTGCTGATGTTCACCTCCAAATAACAGTTGCCATGAGACTATTGCATTTAATGGGGAAAAAAAAAAAGACTAAGAACTAAGGTAAAGATCCTGCCACTCAAATAAATGCAAGGATATTCAAGTCAAGAATCTCGCTACAGGCTCAGCACATTCCGTTAGTTTTATGTGACAGTAACCAATTGCTTCAGTAACTTTACTCGTGACTGCTGTTAGGTCGAGGAAGAAGAGAATTATGCCACAGCCTCTAATTATCTGTATTTAGAGAGTGTAAGCATTGTGGGGATCTCTATTCAGAGACAGAAAAACTTATGCCTGACTTGAATAGTTAATGCTATTGCTGTGATTTCAGTAGCACTGAGCAAGTTACAAAACTAGGCAGCATTTACCAGTAGGAATCTTATGCACCACATTGCTCTTTTCCATTTTATGTGTGTGCAGCTATTTGTCATCACCACAGACTCACTTATCCAGTTGTGACATTGATTTGCAAGCTGATAAACCCAGTGAGAAACAATGGAATAAGTCAAATCAGCATTTAAATCACTTAGGACCCATTGTTAATAGAGTAAAAATTTTCAAAGCACATCATAAAGTGGCATTTTTCCTTGATTCCAGTAATCCTGACGTGCTAGACTGAGCATGGATGTTCAAGCCATCAGTTTTTCATTTCTAACCTACATGTATTTTGGGTTATATATATTTCCACAATGATCTGCCCATATTTACACCCCTAATACCCCAGCAGACACATGCATCAGGTGACAGGTTCATGTCGCACATGCTGCACGGTACGTGTTCAGCACTCCTGAAGGAGACGTCAATGCTGTGCTGTCCTGATTTCCCCTGGAGGTCCTTTTACTGAGTGTGGACTGGCTTGTGTCTCTGGAAAGGGTGCAGCCTGCTCCCCTAATTCCACCAATTCTAGCTAATTGACACAAAGGAAGAGAGAGGCAAGAGCATGGCCTGCCTTCCCTCCCACCTGCTTCACCTTCCATATGCCTCAGGGAGCAGCAACAGCGTTACTTTTAAGTGCAAAGTCAGAGGAAGCTCCTTGCATCCTTACCAAAGAGTGTACTTGTCAGAGAAAGCCCCGAGCAAGTATTAGAATTCAGCTGCCAGAACTAGAAAGACCAAGACACAGCCACAGTCCCAGTGCCTGTCATGTTGGGAAGTGAGAAAAATGTAACACATCCACTTGGAGCACTGACAGATACTGAATAGGAGCTGATGTTTTTCCTGCCTGAGAGGTAACACAGAGATCAAAAAAAATCATGCACTTGTTTTATATATCTTGAACTAACTTGGGACTAATGCGAAGTCCCACACAGAGCAAACGATGCATACATTTCTTCAGCAAATACATAAGGATCCATTCTGTTTATTTTAAATCAAAATCACTGAAAGAATGATGAAGAAATGACATAAAGAAGAAAGACAGAATGAACCAACCTAACTATCAGATGCCAGGAACCTTTTCACTATCAGTTTTCAAATTGTTCTTCCTTACTCTTCTGCTTCTGGGCTAATTAATTATACACTACACATATTGCTAGCGTGATACAAATAATTAATTAAACATGGTCACAGGAAAGAACATTAATCATAACAATATACTACATTTACTGCTGCCTGTCTCTTTCAGCTAATATGAATTTAGCAACACACAGGGATTCCAGGTTGGCAAAATATATATGTATATTTACTAGAAGAACAAACTGCAGAGAACAGTATTTACTATTTCTGTGGGGCAATGTCCCACAGAAATAGTAAATTTTAAGGAAAGCCACCTTCCTTTACAGCATGACAGCAGCTTACTATTGCCTTGTATTCAGCCAGAACTCAATAAAAAGATAAAAGCACTAACTTGATTGCTTTTTTCACTGGGGGTTCTCTGAAGAAGCAGAGTCTCAGTTGCTGAAAAGGGCAGGAAAGAGAAGGGGTGGCAAGAGAAAGAACAAACTTCAGCAAATGCAATAGGGGTCCCAGGGCTGGCAAGCACGCAGGTATTATTCTCAGCAAGACTAAGAAGATTCTTTAAAGAGATTAGTAACATTTACCTTGAGCACAGGAAATGTTCTGAAAATTCATCACTTGATGCCTACAGTGCTGAAAACACAGCATGTTATGGTAGCATTAAGTATTATTAGTGTGCTTACCTGCAGCTCCTATATTCTACCAGATGGTACCCAGAGTTTATTTTTCTCTCTCTTTTAAAGTTACAAAAAAATTACCTTATTTTTAAGCTATTATAGCCCTTTTCGGTGCATAATATATGAAAATGACCATTTTGAAGAAAATAATAATGCTTGAGGCAACCTTTTTTAATTCCATTGGGTTGGTCAGACATGGTACGCACACAGCACATAGGAAGGGAATAATTCACAGCATGCACTTAAGTGAACAAGACCTCTGAGGCAGATTTAGACTACATATGCATAAGAGAGAGATTCAAGAGCTAAAATACCTTGCCAACAGCTGTGGGCTTTTCATGCTTTTTAGAAAGACAATTGTGTCAAAGATACACAGGCATTTAATAGATACAACATTTAAATGATTAGTGCCGTTACTTTTATGTGTAATATGTGTGGATAAAGTGCTTTTAAAATATGATGGTTAATTTTCAGTTGTTCTATCATTTCTCTTTGGCTGAGAAAAGAAGAGTTTTATGACACCTTTTTTGGCAAGTAGATTTAGCACCTTGGAATACTGAAATTCATTCATTAGCATACGCTTTTATTATAAGCTATAATCTCTTCTTTATTTCGAATGCTATGGATGAGGATGTCTAGATACCATCTCCCATCAGTGATAGATGGAAACATCTCCCATTTGACTTCAGGATACAAAGCACGTATTTGAATCCTTACATGCAATCATCCTCATAATTTAAAGACTACCATGCACAAAGCAGCATGTGAAAGTCAAATTCTGTCATATACATTTAAAAATGAACCCTAAACCACCAAAACACAGAAATCAATGAGAAAATATCCTTTTTACAGATATATTTTTTTTAACTAATGCAAGCTTAAAGTAACTATCCAGAAAACAGCAAAATTTCATTGTTACAAAATTTATGTTACAAAAGGACAAATTCTCATTAATCTCACAGTTCTTATTTCTCATCTCTTTTTTTTGATCATGTGGTTAGAATACCATAATTTTCCCATTTGGTATTTTATCAATTGTTCCATCTCCTTTTCGAGGAAGAAATGTTACAGCAGTGCCTTTTACATATCTGATTATTGTCACTGGAAGTATCTGTGCTGCAGTCATGCCACCAAGCCTGAACCAAGGTTAGGATCCTGTGATGGCAGGCCAACTCCTAATGAAAGGATGATCTACATGATTTACAGTTTTAAAGAATTTAAGAGCCCATATCCTCCCTGTGGGCACCAAATCACTTTCTTCCTCCTTTAAATTCCTGAAGACCTTTTCAAAGGAGGAAGTACTTGGACAGAATAATTTCTCCTTATCCAACTCTGAGCTACGACTGATCTCTTTACTCCCTTGTCAAGACTAAGTGTCATTGTACAATTCATACACGTTTCAGGATTGCTGTACAGGTCTTTACCACTTATTCTTCCTGTACTCCCACAGCAAGAACACCTGATACAGTAGAGTTATGACAGAACCTGACAAAAGCTGAAAAAGTCAAAGTGGAGCATGACACTTCCTACCTTACTTACACTGTGGTGAAAAAGAAATATACAAGAGGACAAGTTAATGATAGAACATCAGTTTTAACTGAATTTTCTGGCTTTTGGAAGGTTCCCTACCTTAACTGTGTTATGTAACACAAGTATTTTTATATTGAATTTTAAAAGCAAGACAGTCAAGACATATGGGGCTTTTTTCCCTATCCATGCTGTTCTAACATATCACCTGTCCCTCTAAACATTGCTCTTCTTACATCTTCAAACAATCCCAAATGGTACCATCACCACCAGTACAAAGAATTAAATACTGAAAAGTGCTCTGCAGTATCCTTTAATTGATTGCATAGATACACCCCATGGACTTAATGGGCATTCAAAGCATTGGGGAATGCCAAGAACAAGTATGGCCACTGCTGCTGGAAGCTGGCCAAGTCTTAAACAGTTGGGTTGGCTCTTGGTCTGTGTACTTCTCCCTCCAGAAGGGCTGCAAGTAGAGACCAAAGACTCATGAGACAGAAGACAGACAGTACACACTGCAGTAAGTACTATTGCCCAGCAATGGCTGGTGATCTGTCTTTAATCCCTAAAAATATATAAACAGGAGTTTGCAAAAGAACTATATTCCCTTTTTTTTTTTTTTTTTAGCATAGTGCAGGCTTATTGAGTGTTAATGGCCTTCAAAAGTTGTTTGGGTTTTTTTCATAAATGAACTAAAAGAAATACTTATAAAAGGAAAATGATTACTTGTAGGATAGGCCATTACACAGCGAGGAAGAAAGGTTAGATAACCAGTGGGTTTTCCCCAAAAAGCCAGCTGCCAGGAACAGGATTCCCATCTCTTAATAACAGAAACTACATCATATGTTGTCTTCAATTCTGTGCTATCAAATTTGGTTACTAATGTTAAAATACAAAATAATCACTGTGGCTCTTTCCTCTAATAAACTCTGTCCTTTGGAGGAAGGAAAACCGTGTTTTTTAGGATATTATGCTGAGCTATTACAACCATTAAATAAAGTCTGCACAGGAAGATATTTTCTATAACATCTATGTTAAATAAATAGAAGAACTACTATACTTTTTTATCTAGATCTTCAAATTTACACTTTTTTTCCCTTTTGAGAAACAAAACTTAAGATATATCATTGAATTGATGCATTCCATTTTTTATGGCATTTAGTAAACTTTATTCATATCAGTCTGGTGCAATGTGGCTCTTATTAACACCAATCTTTAACAAATTCCCTTTGCTATATTACTGTCATGGGTATTCTGCATGGGTATTCTATTTTAAGAAAATAAGACACAAACAAGAGAGATGAGTATAAAGACTTCATAGAAGTGTATTTCATTTCAAGAGAAAGCAGAAACATAATTTTAGTTTATATTATGTTGCTTCCTAACAACAATGAACTAACATAAAAAATATTGCTTCCTTTTATTTTCATGTTCATTCAAATCGGGCAAAAAAAGACCCATCAGAATAAACCTGTAAATATTATAAATCCTGCCTGCACAACAAAGGTACAGTGTTAGTGGTTAATATTTTTGTTTCTATTTGTTGTTAGTGTTTGAAAAATAGGAAACACTGCTTTGCTTTTAACTTTATAGAAGCATTTCAGAGCTTTGTATAGGTAGTCAATCAGTATCTCCATGTACAAGGACCACAAATAACAGGATGAAGATCACAGGGACACAATACCAACGCAGTTTCTCACACTACAAGAAGTATCACTGAGTAATAGACCACAGCACTCATATCTCCTCAGATTTTAAGCATTATTTCTGAAACTCACCTCACTCCCCAAAAAAGTCACATATTCTTCCTTCACACCCCTATGAAGCTTCCACTAAAAGTAATGAGTAATGAGAAATGCTTTTCAAAAAAACCCCTTTGTTCTTTGATAAAAATAAAGATTAGAGGGTAAGTCTTCCATTTTCCAAAGAAGGAAAAATTTAGGAATTCTTCCTTCTTTCCAGGATTTTTTCTAAACTACATTATACGCTACTGTGCTGATAGAAAGCACAAGGAAGTATGCTTTCCTATATTTCAGCCCTTAAGCCCCACTCATAAAAATTAGGTGCTTAGGAACCAATTAAGTAGCTTTGCCTTATCTAGCAGTATACTACGAAGGAGAGAGAATAGTCACCTGTGGTCCCAGTCTGGACTCATATTTCCCATTAATAGCTGTTTCTCATTAACAGTTGTCAGGAAGAGAAAAAATATTTTGGAAATTTAATCACAGCATCTCTTTCAGGAAGCCTGTGCTAACCCATTCTGAAGGTGAAATCGGAGCACTGAGCAGCTTCAGGAACTACAAAAAGCAATATATTGTGGGGCTGCCTTGCCTCTCAGAGGAAACTCATAAGTAATTACATATGAAGAAATACAAATTACTTTGTGTTGTATGCAGAGTTTGAACGTGAAAGAAATCACCGAGGAGTAGTAACTTGGAAGGAACATATATTTTCTGGTTTCTTGATCTGCTGATTTGATGCTGTGCTTGGTAGCTCTTATGTTGAATTTTCATCAGGGGCAGAGAAGAAGGAGGAAAGTGCATGAATAGATTTATTCAAGGAACCCATGGGGTGTCATTTTTCTTTTTTTAAGAAGTTAATTACCACCTATACAGTAAAATAAATTCTTCAAATTTTGCATTCAGCAATTTTTGGCTCCCAACATCCATGGAGATAATGTCATATTTTGGAAGGGGGTAAAGGGTTAGGAACTCAACAGTCCTACCATGTCTTCATTACTACAGATGAGAAAGGATTCTGTTCTAGTATAGAACAAAAGATCATAAAACACATACAGCAGAGCCAAAATTACTTTGGTAATAAAACTTTATCTTCTTTTTCTCTGAGGGCTACTGTATAGGTAATCCATTATTGGAGGTTCACAGCCAGCAACTGGCTGTGAATTGAGCTGGTGAATAAATCAGCCTAACTAAATGAAGACCCAGAATTCTGGGTATGTGAGTGTGCAAGAGAGGCCCCAAACAAGGACAATTTTTCTGTTTCTCTAATGCAAATGGCTTAATGATGGATGACCCCATTCCTATAATATCTATTTAGGTGCCTCATATAACTATTTGAACATTCACTTGAACTTAATTCCTTTGACCATCAGTTTGGGACCTGATGAAAATACTGCTTCCTTATACAATCCAAGAATAGCAACGCATCTCCCAGGTAGTTGAAGTATGAGATATCCATTGCTAAATGTATTGCTTTCATAGCTGAAGTGCTTCTTCTTAACAGGGAGAAGCAGCTATGCACATTCTTTCTTCCTTTTATAAATCTGGCACATAGTGGTGTTTGTTACCACTTGATTAATCTACCTTCAAATTAACAGTAAAGTTGCACAAATACTTGAGATTTGACCTTCAGTACCTTCACAGGTTTCTCCAAATCTTTCACCTGATGATGATCCAGAAACATTTCTTAGTGCTTAATGATGAATGTATCTCTTTGGCGTTACTTGGCAGAGGATTAGAGAGAAAGATATCTCCATATGCAGCTGAGGTCTTCCCATAAATCTGACAAAAGTTAACAACTTTAATTTGAAGGACAGATAAAAGCAGTAGGACTCCAAGAACTTCAGATTGCAGGTCATACTCCTTCTTTTGTGTTAGAAGATACTCTAATCAGAACCTACTCCTTCAGTTCCAAAGAACATGGTCTTCTCCAGATCTCAGTTTCCAGCAATAGAGATACTTTTGAAACGGTTTGGAAAAATCATGATAGGTAGGTATAGCACAGAAGTAAACATAAACATGCCAGTTTCTGTGACCAGTTCCTAAAAAAGACAGGAATGGTACAAACCATTTACATTAACCATAACATAACTTCCAAACAAATCTTTCCAGATACGAAATAGTTATGCTTCTTTCTTGGGACTTCTGCAATTCACTGATGGAAAAATTGAAGTACGAGTGTAATCCCTTCTCTATTAGTTAATTTATTTAATTTTTTAAAAAATTATTAAAGGGCAAAAATACAAACCTTAAAAGAAAAAAATCTCTGCTACCACTCCATTGGAAATAATAAGAAAAGAAGAAAACAAAATTAAACCACGAAGTCCATATTCGTGTATTTATCCTGGTAGTGCAATTGGTGCAGAAACCTCCTGAAACAGATGTTATACAGCTGTAGTATGCCCGTTGCACTTTAAGGTACATTTGATTGCAAAATGTAGTCAAGACCGTGCCTCACCTAGATCAAATGCTAATTCCACTGGAAATTCAGCAAACTCAAGAGCATGCCTGACATTGTTCAGAAACAATTTTGTTCAGTAACACAGCACAGGTGGTCCTTTCAGTTTGTTTCTGGAAGCCGCTGTTTTCTCTGTGACTTTGAACTACTCAGAATTCTTCTCCTTACCCCATAAGCTGGCAAACGAATGTACCTTTACCTTTGTTTAACCAATGCATTGACTTCTGCATTTGAATGTCTCAGGAGGAGCAGCACTGGGGCTTGATGCTTCACCTTGTGATAGCTACCAGAGAGCTTTAAGAAACTGTTGTAGATGTTAGTGCTGCTTCTATGTGGGGAACAGCAGAATTTCATTTAGAGCTTTAGGCAGACAGTGTATTAAACTGTTGAAATGTTTGTGCCAGTGATTTTTCTTTCATTCAGTTTGACAGCATTTGACCATCTTCACTACAGAATGGTATAACACCACTAATTTTACAGCCAGAGACTGTTTTCAAGCTGTCTCAGAAGCTTTCAGATTTTTTCAGAACAGAAGCATGTTGAAGTTTTTCCATCTTTTTTGACCAGTTATCTGCTAAAATATGAACATTTGCTTCTGCTTTATGTTTATCTCTGTGGTAAGCAGCTTTGGAGCTTGCCAATTTTTTTTTCCCCCCAAGCCTTGTGTGGTATATGTTATATATATTGAGGAATTGGGTAGAATCATCATTTTTCGTTAGTGCAGTCTTGATGTTTGCCTTTGACAAAAGCCTGAGAGCTCTGCAAAGGCCTTTATACAGCACCTCTGAGAGGTTTTCACCTATTTGCCATTTTTAACTTAAGTTTCATGATTGAAATATTGCAGTATCTAGTATATTATCTGATTTCTTCTTGATCTGCCACTGTAAGTAACTCACTTTTCACGTGTATTGTCTGTAGTTGGGAAAATGATCAGTAAAGAGAGGACAGAACAACAAGCACACACACAAATAAATATGCTAGACCATAAGGTTCCAGCCGATTTGTAGAGCATGGGAGAATGACGCCATGAGGGCATCAATTCCCTGAAGTTCTATCTGGAACAGCTACTCTATTCCTACAAAGACTCAGGATGATTCTGCCCTTTGGGGAACACCCTTCTGAACCTTCATGACCACAGTCAATGATACCACCTCTTATTTTGTTACGATTACTGCCAGAATAAACAAACAGAATACTCATGCAAGAATCCAGGATAATAATATAAAAGGGGTCTTCTTCATCTGTT
>JANHGB010055864.1:0-13307 GCA_026283785.1 Coracopsis vasa
TAATGCTAGCATTGCTTGATCTAGACATAAAGAATTTAGCAGCCATTTATCATAACATACAGTACTGTTCATTTCCTGATTTGCGTAGAATACATTGGTGTTTTAATCTCAACAGGAGCCACAGGTCTAATTTTAGATATTTAATGAAAGGAAAATCCAGCGAGAGACAGATTTTTCACATGGCTATTAGAAGCCTACTCCCACAACTTGAATTGGTTGGTCTTTTTAATGCGTGCTCCCAGAAGCCACTGCTTGGTCCCTGCACCAGATGCAGGTGTTCCCTTGTGCTGTCAGCCAGGAATGATTAATGAGGATTTGCCCCTACTGAAAGCAGTCTTTGGAGCATTGTTCAGGGCATCTGTGGAACTGTCGGGGGAGACAAGGACACAAGTGAACAACCAATTATTTGGCCATCACTGAGGCAGCATGAAAAAGACATCAAATTGGACAGAGGAGCAAAGCTTTTGTTTCATGATCATATTTTTAGGTGTTAATGGTAACAGAGGAATTCTACCTGTTTTGTTTTGCCTTTTTCTTTTTTTTTTTTCCTTCTTTTCCTCGCAGGGGAGAGGGGAAGGGCTCAGACGCTGCTTTAGAGCAGTAAAGGATGTGTAAAAGCAGCAGAGGCAGAAAACTGATCACGGTCCTTTAAAAGTGTAAAAAGGGAGGAAAACACATAGAATTGATTTCTTGGCAGTTGCACTGTGTGTATAAAGATATACCGTTTTGGTCGGCTAACATTAGGGAACGAGGGCTAAGAATTCTGGGAGGAGGAGGATTTCTCATGCAGGGAGCTTCTTAATTGCTGGCCAAATACAACAGTTCAGGAGCCAGGGCTTTAACATGTGATAGTGCAGGGAAGTGTTACATTAGGATTCTGAAAAAGAAAATGTGAGGGAGGAAAACCAGAAAACATTTGCAAGATTGTATTCAGCATTCAGCCTGCGTCCCTCTTTCTGTCTCAAAGAAAATACACTTACATGCAGAAGAGCGAGGGTAAAAAGAGGAACAGAACTAAAAACAGTCTGCTCAGGCTTAGACTTCTGCATTTTTATATTTATCAAGACTTGTAATTATAAATACTAATTTTAAACCAGAGAGAAAGGATTATATTTTCAGAACAATCCAATTACAGAAGGGATTGTTTGTAAAATACATTTTATGTTCCATCCTGTCAAGCCTTTTTTTACTACAGTATTAAGAATAAAAAAGCTAATTGTACAACTTAATTCTAATGAGGAATATAATGTTATATTGACTAATAACAAATATAGTATCATTTCTACTGAAGTAATTAATATTTGCAGTGGCTAATTCCCTAACCTCAGAAGTTCCTCTATCCCCACACCTACATGCAAGGAAAGGATTTCAGATCCTGAAACACAGATCATAATTCAAAACTATTCCTTAGTGAAGGAGAAATTTTATTTTTAAATTAACAGTTTAGTTGTATTTGACTACTGGATTATTATTTTTTTTAATTATTTATTCTTTAGTGGCTCTATTTTATCAAGGAGAACTCATGACATCTGCATAATTATGTGAATGTCCACACATAAAGGCTTGTTTCCTTATCCCTGCTGGTTTGTAGGAAGTTTTAATAAGCAAAAAGTTGTTGCCTGCTTTGGATTTAGAAGGAGTTGCTGCAGGTAACAATTTGACTTATGATGTCCAGATTTTCAGACTCTGTTATCTCAGTGTCAAATGAGCTGAAACCTGAACAGTGAACTGCTGTCTCTGTTTACTATAGGATGATCATCTTGTTAGAAAATAAATATAAAGAAAAAAAACAAATATAAAGAAAAATCTTCAGTATTTACTTCCCACTTAATCATAAAGAAAACCACCAATACAGTACGCATGTAAATTGAGTCTTTGTATTTAAAGAATATTACCTATCTCTTTATACAGCCTAAATGGAAATCTTGATCAGAAGGCAATCACTAAACAACCTAAGAATCTTTAGGATATTACAGCATTTCTGACAACTGCAAATTACAGTCTAGAATTTTACATTGGGAGGAGCTTCAGTACCAGCTCTTGAACTGCAGTACTGGTGTGTATAGTTCTGCAGGTCTGTCGTTTTCCAGCAGTGTAGCCATTTGTTACTCTCTGCAAAGGACTCTGACACTGGAAACTGAGCTTTGTCCCCTGTTGCATTTGGTCTATGTGCTGGAACTTTAAATAACTTTATTAGAAATTGTTAAATCAGTGTACAGACACACTCAACTCTGTCTCCTTGTCAGGAAGAGACAACGGCATCGTTGTCTGAAAGACATTACTAAATGGAAGAACAGTCTCTTTTAGACTCCTCCTGGGCATGATGGAAGTGGTGCTGGTGAGGAAGGAAAGTATTTCCAGGAACTGAAGGAATGATTATAACATCTCTAAAGAGGACATTTGCCTGTGACTGTCAAAGTGCTGAACTGAGTTTCCTAATCCTAGAGAAATAAGTAGAAAGAAAGCTTTCTGCCACTGTAGGCTGTGTTGAAGACTGCACCTTTTCCTGCCAGGTATAGCCTTCACTACAGTAATTCACGGCTTGTTTATCACTGTGTTGAATTACTTCAGACTCTTTTACTTGGAGCTGCCGACTAAGGAGCATAGAAACATCAGATGTTAAAGCCTGATGAAATTTCTAAGTAACATAAAGAAGAGCACAGACTGTTGTTTAGATTTTTCAGCAGAATACAGCATCAAAATATCTTCAAGGATGTGGTCATTCTCTCCAGATCTCCTGGTGGATGAGCACCTTTGGGATGGAGCTCCTGTGAGCCCCCAATGGAGGTCGCATGGGACAAAGATCAGGATAGTACTCTAAAGGAAGGACTGAATCCTTTTAGTGTACATCCTTTGACCTAAAAATAGGGATGGGATTTGCCAGATAGTGCACATAATAGGAATGCCCCTTTCTACATACTGTTTCGTCCAGTACATTGAAAACTGTTCCATCCGTTACATTCCTCTGAAATCCACAGGCTTTTAAAAAATAACTATGTTTCTACTAGTGCTTGTGCTTAGGTTTCATTGTAGTATTTGATACATGCTGTATTACGATGTTTTCCCTGTAAATCATAGATACTTATGTATGCATGTATTTTCACAATACTTCACTAAAAATATCAAAATCAAAATTCAAAGCAAAACAAAAACGGGCAAGAACATATGGGAAGGGATAAATCCATTAACATCTTTATTTTGAGTGTTGCTTGCTAAAAAACATCAGCTTTGATTTAGCTTTATGAGGTAAATCCACTGCAAGTTTACTTTACAAAACTATAAAAAAATTCTGAAACTGTCACTTATGTTTTTCCATGGATCTCTAACACTCTACAGACTGTATAAGACTATGAAATAGTGGATTAGTATGAGGGAAAGGTGGTTACTACCTGTGAGATGACTTTCTTCCTGGTTTACTATATATTTATGGTGCTATGTAGCTGAACAATAGATGTGTTCTATTGTAAGCCACAACATATACTTATGGACCTTTGCAATTTTTTGATGACAATATGTTTCTTTGTAAATAGGATGGCTGCTGTAATAAATTGTTAGAGAAAAAAAAAAGAGAAAAAATATTAAATCTCAATTTTTTTTTATATTTTAATACATGATCTTTAACTTTTATTTCATGCTGGAAAGAATGAGGATTATTAGAATCACATTATGATTAAGGGCTTTTATTTCTCTTATGGTAAGTAAAATCTAGCAACAACAAGCTCAAGAACTCAGGAGTTGTCTTTTATCAAACTTTTGACCATCAGGATTTCTCCCTTTGTCTCTTCTCCTACCAGTGTAACACAGACTGAAGTTTCTGGTCACTGCAGCCAGTGTACGTATGCTGACAGTGACCACGATGAAACTCCTAAGACTTTTGTGTCTCTGTTATTGCCTCCAGGCCTGAAATGAGGTGAGGCTGCAGGCAGCTGGGGTAGTGTCATTAGAATCTCATCAAAACTGGTTGTTAATGAACCATTTGATAAAGCAGAAGGAATTCTCTCTGCTGCTTGCACTGACAACAACAACAACAACAAAAAAAGGGCGAGGGAAAAGGTTTGGGTATCAAAATACTTCCCCTTGCAGAAACAGCATGAATCAGCTGCAGTTTGTTTTGTTATCACATACACGTTCTGGTGTAGGGGTAGGAAGGGCAGGCAGGGATTTTGCAGATGACATTTTTATATCGATTTTATATAATAATGCTGTACATGCTTGGTTCAGGCTGCGAAATTCACCGTGTGAACCACTTAAGTTCTGGCTCTTTGGCAGTAAAGAATTTTGAGGCTAAAATAAACTTCAGTTCCTTTACCCTTGGTAGCTGATTTTGCACCTGAAATCCCAGAGCTAGGGGTTCAGTAAGTTTGTGCTTGCACATAGATATATATTTACTTATGAAATCTACTTTTTTCTCCACAAACCCAGCTTATATCTGTAGAAAACTATCTATAGATTTTTTAAACATCATTGGCTTATCCAGCTTTTATTTTTCTTTTGCGCTTAAGAGCAGGCCACAAGTGCTTTTATTTTTATTAATTTCTCACCATTTCTGGATTTCACTTTCCTCTCTGTAGTAGCTCTCATCTTCATACTGTTTTGTTGGGTTTTTTTTACTGTTAATACTGTCTTGTACATACGTTCTTTTCTCTTTCCCTCTTTCCCCTCCTTCATTCCTTTCACTTCCTATATCAGTTCATACACTTTTCTCAGTCCCTTTTCCAGACATTTGTTTGTTCTTTCTTCCATTCATGCTACACACAGGAAAATAATGTTCTCCACACCTAGGGAAGCAGATCTGCACTAATGATGGTGGAATTTCACCTAGTATATTCACATGCTGGAAATAACAACATGGTTAAGTGTCACTGAGCATTTTTCTAGGGAGGTGATCTTTTAAATTAAGAGGCTTTCATTAATGTTCTTTGTAATGTAAAATGATTTATCTTCAAATTAATCAGTATCTGAATATCAATTAGACAAAATACTTGTCAGTATTTGGATGGATTATGAAGCCTCACCTTATACATCTTAATTGTTAGAATTTTCTTTGGATTTGTATGAACTGTCAGGCTTTATAATTTGTGTGTGCCTACTTCTGTATTAAATTCTTGGCTGCCTCAACTTATTTTATTGTGCTTTATGGTGCTATGTTAATGGTAAGCATAACACCAGTTGCATATAATTGAATGAACGCTACCCATCATGTATGATCCTTATTTAAACCTCATTTTAGCATGTTTTTGGAAGCCTTAAAAATGCAGACCGTGTTGCAAATTCTGATTAGGAATAAACAACAGATTATCAGTGTATTTTGGTCTCTTTTTTTTAATTATTTTTCTACTGGAAAGAAAAAGACATAACATCCACACTGGGCTGTAGATGCTTGGAAGAAGTGATGGTCTATAAGCATTAGCAGAAAATAAATAGTACAGAAATATTCTTATAAACTAACAGAACCTGGCATTTTTATAAACCATAATCTCGACTGCGAGTCTTGAATAGTAGTGAAATATTGATTGTAAGACTACCAATATAAAAAGTATTTGAAATTATAATTTGTGAGGCTTGTATTGCCCCATCCCATCTAGCAGCCAATGGGAAGTCAAAGGACATTTTAAGAAAAGTTTATTAAAATCCATTGCGTTTCAAAAAGCTTAGATCTACATTTCTGCTGTCAGAGACTGTTTCAAATTCTTCCCATATGGATATAGATTATGTTTGTTCTCAGAATTGCTGAAGCCAGAAACAGTCTGTGAGTTTGAGTGAACTTTCTTCACCTAATTTCAAATCTGCTTGAACTTGGTGACACTTTATATACTTGATTTAAGCTTCTCTGAGTTCACATTCAATAAAGGAGAAGAGTATAGGTGAAGGGGGAAGGTACAGAAAATCCAATGCAGAAATATAAAGGAAAAGAAGTTTGTTATACATGCCACGTGTGAATTACTTGTTTCTCCTTAATTATCTTCTGTGTTTTGCAGCATAGAAGCTTTTCTCGAGGGGAAAAAATTAAAAAAAAATCAAGCTGTTGGTTTTGGTTTTAACATAATCATGTACAAAGTGTATATTATTTGGAGCCTTAGCAGACAAATAGATATCATAATTTGTGTCCAGCTTTGCAATGTATTCTTCCAAAAGCAAATCACGGTATGCCAGAAAACATGTGAAACAGTAGTGATCTATTTTGCTCTCCTTGTATTGTTTGCTGGAAAAGACAGTCCATCCCTGATTTTAATCATGTCCACTTAGTGGTCAAGCTAATTCACCCTGCTGGATAGATAATCTAGTTCAGTGTCCACTGCTGTTACTAGAGACTGGAGGTCAAATCTTTTATCTGTTTTCTCCAAACTCAGTTGGACACTATTTCTTGCTAGAAGTCTTTGGAAGAAGGCGATAAACCTTATGGCTAATATCCCAGGAGGTAGTAAGATGTCTTCCTACAGGCATATCTTCAGGATTTTTCCAGGCTCTGCAAAGGTAAATAAAAACTTCTGAAAATCTGGTGGGTTTGTTTCTTTTATTTTTATATCTGTGATACAAGTACCTCCACTTACTCAAAGTGAATTGTAAATTTTTAACACAGAGTCTTCGAAGAATTTGTCTTCATTTTAATATCTGTAAACAGGAAAAAAAAAACCTAGCAAAAGTATGACTGCTTGTACTGATAGTCTTTTGAAGCATAACCAGTTTACTTTGCTTGTTATAGTCTGCATATGTGCCATAAACCCCTGAAATACAATGCTCATGGATTTGGGGAAATGCTGCACCCAAACATACAGAGAACTTTTTTGCCTAACAGTAATTTCTGGGTGCTGAAGGGTGGTGATTTTCTACCTAAGATCTATAGAGATCTGTACGTGACTTTTAAGTTGGCTGCAAAAGGCAACTTGAAAGAAGTTTTTATGTTACACCATGGTTTATGTGAAATTTGGCATTTATAGGTCAAAACTAATAAACCCACTTGTGTACAACTGTAAAATGGCTTATGCTTTGCTTTGTCTTTAAGCATTAAAGACACAAGATTGGCATTGCTTAGAGCCTTAAATCCTGCTTCATTTTTTTGCTGTTACTGAGCTGGCAGCCAGATTAAATGTTGATTGTAAACTTCTTTCCCTCTTCCTGCTAAGACACTAAATGCATCCTGGTAAAATGAAATTATGTGCTTTCATAATAGAGGTAAGTTTATAATATAACTTATTATATATAAAAGTTATATATATATATATAAAAAGTTATATATATATAACTTATTATATATAAAAGTTATAATGTACATTTATTATAATAAAAAGGCATTACAAGAGTAAAGATATAGTTTAAAAGAATGGTTTCGTTGTGAAATTGTCATAACATTAGAAACAAAAGTATCCCCATGCAGGTCACAGTTGGGCTAGCCTGCTGAGATAATGCTTATTGTACCATGTGGAGTAAGCAGCTCTGGTTAGCACTATTTAATTAATTGCAACTAATTGTAGTGGTTTTAGCAATCCTTGGCTTTGTAATAACATATTTGGAGGGGGAGCATTTTTCTGACACCAGTTACCATGCAGTCAGTACTGAAGGTCATCACAGTTCTCTGTTTTTTCTTGCCACGTGTCACACCTCCCGTAAGTGTTCATAAACGTCTGTAGGTGTCACCTTCCCGTTCTCCATACAGATGCACCTCTCGCACTTCCTGCATTTTCCCTTTCTGGTCTCCTCTGCTTCCACCAACACTGCAAGAGGAGAACCAACAATTAGATTCCACCACTTTGTCCATGTTTGACAATTGATGATGAAAGGGTCTTTTTCACATGTACTGGAAGATGCTTGGAATATCTTTTGAAGAAAGAGGAAAGAAGCAACGAGCTAAGGTTGCTATCATAAGTCTTTTAATAATACTTCCCAAAAATAAAAACGTAGTTCAGGTTCCATTTCTCTTCTGGTGGGAAACCATCCTGCCTGGTGGACAGGATGGACAGCAAGCAACACAGCTCAGCTGTCACTGCTCCAGCTGCCACAGCTTTTGAACTGGTTCTAGAAAGATTTTTTGTCTACTCTGTTCCCTAACTGAAAACCAAATTGTTGCTCTGTCCTTTTCTGTAAGTTTTCAAAGGAGTTGGAGTGCAGTGTGAAGAATGCCCCCTGCACTGCGTCCCAAGAATCAAATTAGTGCTAAGAAAGAGCTGTAACCATGAAGTACACATTTTAGAGCATCAAGGAATATTTCTCCCCCCAAATTATTCTTTATTATGATGTAATTGCTTAAGTAATTTTGAATTTGCCTGAGGAACGTTGAATACACTGCTGTACTGTGCATTGATTCTCATCTATGAATTCATGTTGAAACAAATATTAGAACATGTTTAATACAAATACACGTTTATTCAATGTATGTGTTCATATAAATCCTGAAATACAAGTATTCTCAGACATTTGTGTTATAGACTGAAAAGGACTTGTAAGAATACTTTGTTGAATATGTGCTCCGTTTTCTCCACCTCTCAAATGTTTCTGCATTATGTGAATTTGCTTTTTTTAAGAAAAAACCCTGGGGTTGGTAGTGGCATGTTATGACTTTTAAAGCTGACTTTTTGACAATGGAAGTACAGGATCAAGTGTAATTCAAACCGTTTACGTTTTACCTGAGTTACTTTATGGCTTTAACTGCAGTGGCAGTGAGAAAGGAGAGATATCCCAGCTCTGTTGCAGACAGATTTTGTGACCTTAGTCTAACCACTTAAACTCTTTCAGTGAAATTTACCCCCACTAAAGTCAAGAGGATTTTTGCCATTTATTTGAAGGGGGCAAAGATATCACATTTGAATTCTGAATTGTTAATAACAACAGGATAACGTGTATGTAACTCTCACAGCTCTTGTGAAGCTAATTAATCAGCAGAGTACTTTGGGATCCTCAGAAGTATAATAGGAGCTGCAAGTACTATTATTTATTTGTCATGTAATTGGAAACCAGCAAGGTAAAAAGTCATTGATAAAAATCCATATCACAAGGTCATTTTTTTCAATGTTGCAAATCTCTTCTTCAATCAAGAGCTTTGTAACTGATGAAAAGTACAGCCTAATCATAACATTATCAAGTCAATTTAATTGGTGCTCTGGCAGCACATGAGATCATAATGAAGTCATTTTTGCTAGTTACAGGCTTATAAATATTTTTATAGCACCCTTTATCCTTGTGGAAACTTTAAAGGCCCACAGACAGGATTAAGATTTTCTGCCTCAGTTATACCACTGCCTTTGTGCAGCAAATACCAGCTGTTTTAATCATGTCTAAAATGGTAATCATGATATTACTGTGTTTATACTTACTCTTTATACCTGTTACATTGTTTAAACCTTTAAAATTAGCGTTCAGATAAGTCAAGATACAGAAGCAGCCCTTTTGGATTGGAAGGGTTCTGATGTTTTCAGTGTTGAACACTCATAGCTGTCACTGCTGCTGAATCACAGTTTTTAAGTACACTGTGTCCGTGAAAGTCCAATTCTTGTCAACAGAAATGTCTGCATGTTTTTGCACAATAGTCTGTTACATGTTGGCAGAAACTTAAAGCCAGATAACTAGGATGAGATTTGTGGCATCCCAGGTGAAGATTTGAAGTAGATTAGGTTTCTATGAGCACACCCTGTTACGTTGAGTGGATTGCTTAATTTACTATGGTGTAAGCTTCCTTATTGCAACAGATGGAAATAATGTCATTTATCTTTCCTTTGCCCAGGCTCTTTCATAGCCAGAGTGGCTGAGAGCTAGTATGCCAGTGTCAGGATCCTCCTGCTTCTTGCACCTGCCATTGCTCCCCTCCTCAAGGACATAGCTCATGGCCAGCAAAGAACAGGCTGTGACTCTTAGTTCTCTCTTGTCATTGCTTCTTCAGCAGACAACTGATTAAAAGCCAAATTAAAATTCAGCCTCCAGAATAAGCAGCAAATGCAAGGTTTCCAAAGGACTACATGGTATGACTTAAGATGTGATGGTGTTCATGAGGAAGAGTTTAAAATTAGGACCTTTCCCTCCTAGTTTTTCATTTCCATCTTCTCGCTTCCTTCTCTGTGCACTCCTCTTTGTCTTTTTTGTTACTCAGACTCCGTGACATGCTTTTAATCAGGTGTTCCTGAATGTGTCTCATAGTGGCAAGCTGAAATTCCCACTTTGATGGAAAGTGGTGAACTGTAGCCTACTCCTTCAACTGGGCTGTGGCACTCAGCTGCTTTCCAGTCCAGTTTACTTGGAGGAAGGTGAGAACGAGTGATTGACAAAGGAGACAAGCTGCTGTGGGAGTTTTACAGGTGCTTATGGGTGTTTTTTCTTTATAGGCAAAGCTTATATGTAAAGATGGAGAAATGCTAGAAGAGCCCTGAAGGTAGAACCAAGGACTGAGATAGGAAGTAAAATAATGAAAGACAGGCATAATTTTCATCCTTTTGCCCTTGTTTAACACCACAGCCACATTCTTATCCATACTGAAGTCATTACACCACACTGGCAGTGTAAAAGGACACTAAAATGAGTGTTAAAGGTAGCTGTCCCGACAAAATGGTTTAAAGGATCCTTTCATGTAACACATGCAAAATAATAGGTGTGGGGCTTGTTTTCACTGGCTTGTTCCCTAAGCACCAGAAACTTGGCAGTCTTGCTGCAGAAGTCCTCTGCACCTGTCAGGCATTAGTTTAGCACAACCAATGCCTCAGGTTGTTCTTAAATACAAATAAAGCCAGGATTCCAGCACCTCTCTCCCCAAAAGCTGATGGGCTCAGGAAGCAGAGAACATATCACTGCTTGGGGGCTGGGACAGATCTTTGCTTTAGATGTTCCTGGGTAATCTGAGACAGGATATGTACTTTAAAACTTTATGTCCGCAGTGTATATAGTAAATACATTTATTTCCAGCAAGCAACTGCTGTGTACACTTTTGACAAGTCTTTCACTGCCCCTCATTCTTTGCAATGGTAAATTTCACCTAATTTATTCGTAAGCTTATTTAAGTTAGAACTCACTGTGCCAGAATACATATAACCTTGGGATACAATCAGGTGTTCTCTAAAGTTTAGACTTCTGATTAGCAAGTTCCTATCTTCCAGTCTCAGTTTAGGCCTCTCAAAAGCTTTATTTTGATGACATACTACCTAGCGAATTTTATTATGAGTATAGATTTTCTTTTTACCTCAATCCATCTCACAGGTAATAGATTTAGCTTTTCAGTAATCTTTCTGATTAACCTGCAGAGGAAGTACCAAGTTCATTATAGATACAGCTTGAGAAGTTAACAGTCCACGCTGAGTGATCTGGGGTAGATGAGACATGGTGCTTTGCTTGCAAGTGTATTTAGGAATGAACTGAAAATCTGGTCATTTATACACAGGGAAAAGATGAATTTAGATTTTCTTAGTTGCGAATAAAACAGGTAAGTGTATTGCAATTTCCTCACATTTTCAGCTGTTCAGATGTATTTCTTTTCAAACCGTGCTGCAGAATTTGATCATAACTGCTCAAAAAATGAGTGTTCAGTTTTCATTGGTCTCGTAGGCACTCGATATTTTTCATGCACTCAAAAGAGATGTGTAAAAATCCCTGTTGAACTGTTGGTACAAATACTGGCATTTAATTTGCTGTACCATAAACATTGTTCCTCAAATTTCTGCAGGTTTTTAATTGCAAAGGGGCAGGGGGATGATTTAAATTGGCTGACTCACAAATTTGAGGAAATAGCATGAAAATATTTTAACAGGACTCACTTTATCCTGCTCAGTAGCCACTTACAGAACTTTATAGGGGATAACAATATTAGCCAACAGCCAAGACAATGATCCAAGGAAAAACCCTTTTCACTTCAGACAAAGAGAGGGAAAGAGCATTGTGTAGGAGAGTGAAATTTCAGGGCAGCAGCTCCACTGAGGGCTTGTTAAATCTTTCATTTGGGCCATTCACCTGCTGCTTATAAGCAATGAAAATGGTAGACAGCAGATGTGAAGGCTAGGAGGGGCTATAATGACATGAAAAACAAGTTGGGTGACTATACAGAATCACGAGAAGGAGGATTGTGACTTACTCTTTTGTATTTGAAAAAAACCCCACACGTTGAAAAAAACCCCAAACACTTAAAAAACTTTCTTTCTAAATGAATCAGGTAAAAATATGAAAAATATAAATGAATAAATAAACGTTTTCCATCTTTTTGAGTAAATGGGGAAAAAAGTAATCTTGAACGTGACAGTTCTTGATCTCTGTATAACTCTCATTAACATTCACCAAGACTGGAATATGTGAGGTTTAGAATACATATAATTTCCTGAAAGTAGATGTTGAAAAAAAATCTACCTATTTTGACCACCAGGATGTGGGTTGGCTTTTTCGCTATTTCATCACTTCCAAATCATAAACCTTGGTGACATAGTCTCCCATACAAATGTATGTGTTTTAATTTAAATCACACAATAAAAGAGTTTGAGCTCTGGTAAATTAGGAACAAAGGAAAAGGCTTTGTGCTCTGCTGCCTATAGTGTAACCATTATGGTTGTAGTAATGTGCTGAGAGAAGCCATTGGCATGCTAAAAATACACTACTTTAACAATAATCCATGCATAAAAGAGCCTGAAAGGAGATATGGCATATACCTAATGAATTCTGGACCTTTTCCATGCTTACCATTTATAGGATTTGAAAATTGCCAACCCTTCTTACTACATTATAATGTTTAAACTTTAACAAACAAATAAACACAAAACCCCTAAATGAATTCCGCAATAGTAGTAGGAAATTGAATACTGTATGTGCTAAATGACTGCGTGTTGGGGTTTGTTGGTTTTGGGTTTTTTTCTAAGAAAAAGAAATATGTCAGATTTTATATATATTCAAAACAGATGCATGATTGTAAATACAGGGTAGTTGTAATATTCCAAGCACATATTTAGGGACTTCCTCCCTTTTCCAAATCTCACTCAAGTGGAACATACACTCATTTCTGTAACAAAAATTCTTTCTACTCTATTGGCAAAATGAATAGCATCAACTCAAAATATTTAAAAATTTAGTCACATCCACATCTCGCAGCCTATAAGGAGCTTTCACGCTTTTGGGCTCGCTTTAGATCTTTAATACCCTTTCCTTTTGTGTCAAGGAGCTCACGAGGCGTAAAGAAGCACTGATAAACCCACTTAGATCCCTTCCTGGGCCGTCACCTCTCCCTGCCAAGCGGCTTTAGGTGGTAACTTATCTGTGACAGGCTGCCAGTCAAACAGAGCATTTCTGAAAGCTGACACAAAAGACTGAGCGCCGCAGAAAGGGTAGGAAAATAAGAAAAGAAACCAAACTGT
>JANHGB010055871.1:0-36272 GCA_026283785.1 Coracopsis vasa
GAGAGCAAAATCAGAAATTATTGTGGAATAGAAAACAAAAATAAGTGTCTTAAGATGATGTGGATACAAGCTGGGGTTCTGTAAATGGAGGGTAAAAAGTGCATGAGGGATTGGCAGTGAATTATAAATTTATGCAAGAATCGCCTAATGCAGGATTTATTTACTTATTTTTATAAACCTAAGAATTAAAGATTAGATATGTAAGCATTTTCTGCTGAACTTTAATTTAAGGCAAACCATTTGGAATTCACAGTTCTATAGGTTTTTATGTGAAATCTTAATTTGGATTTGGTAGCTGTACTGATGGATTTGGATTTGGCATGGATTTAGGATGAAGTGAATGGGTGAAATAAGTCCACCTAAGAAATATGAATGCCTGTGTCCTTCTGAGGTGAAACTATTGTACCTTTGTGGCTTGACTGTGGCTGATTTGGTCTGTTCTGCTTAGAAAAGTAGATGATAAGATGTACTAGAAAATAAAGCATTGGACCAATTGGAACATTTATTCTCTATTTATTGTAGACTTCCTTGTAAAATGAATTCTTTCAATGTTCTAGAATTAGGTTCCTGGAAGCTTTATAGAGGTTTTGCTCCTATATGAAGAAAACACTGCATTTTCCTCTGTGAAAACTTCAGCCTGGTAAATATTGCCAAATGGTGGGGAGGCAGAATATGATGCTTCCCCAGTCTCTGTACATGTGGTGTAAAGGGGAAGGTGGGACATCCTGAATGCTTGTTTCTTTTTGGCATTTTCTGCATCCATAATCTTTGTGGACATTTTTAGGTGATGAAATTAATTGTCAAAATCCGAAGCACAGATTGCGATGGATTCTGTCCTTGCAGTGCTCCAGTATGTGCTGTCTTGAATTCAGCGTTGTGTGAGCAGATGGTTACAACTTACCTTTCTGGTGCTGTCTTAATAGTACAACATTCTTGTATTATAAGAAAAATAAGAAAAGCAGTAGTATTTGCTACATTTGGCTCAGCTGAGCTGCCCCAGCTGTTTCCATCCATGAGCTGGATTAGTGGGAAGAAGTAGCAGAGGGAGATGGTTTTCTCTGTGAAGCAGGCTGCAGGCTGAGGAGCAACACAGGGCCAGCGTGGTGCTCGTGTGCACAATTCCTCTTGACATTAATGGCCATTATGAATATAAAGTGAGGCTAGCATGCAGTGATTACACATGAAGAGCCAAATTATTATTGTTAATGATGATGTGTATACGTTTCAACGAAGGCTGGATTGCTTCTAATGGGTTTTTTTTTCCAATTCCTTTGTTTAATGTGAGGTACTTCTGGCTCCTGAGTTCCTGTTTTAAATAGGATTCCCATCTTCTGCTGTCTGTGAAGCATTATTCCTGTTTTTTTCTCGCTATTGATTTATGCATTTTTATTTCTGCTGTTTTGGGGTTTTTTGTTTGGTTTTTTTTTTTTGGTTGGTTGGTTGGTTGGGGTTTTTTTCTGGGTTTTTTTGGGGGTGGGGAGTGGTATTTTTTTGTTTGTGTGTGTTGAGTTTTTTTCTTCACCTGTGAAAATGGCATCATATTTTCACATCTATAACTTGAACTATATTTAAACTATGAGGAAAGGCAATACATTGAGGGAGCAACTGGCAAGTAATGGTGGATTACTTAGGCTGAGAAAGTTGGGGCTGTTCAGCCTGGAGAAGAGAAGGCTGCGTGGAGACCTCATAGCAGCCTTCCAGTATCTGAAGGGGGGCTATAGGGATGCTGGGGAGGGACTCTTCATTGGGACTGTAGTGATAGGACAAAGGGTAACGGGTTAAAACTTAAACAGAGGAAGTTTAGATTGGATATAAGGAAGAAGTTCTTTACTGCGAGGGTGGTGAGGCACTGGAATGGGTTGCCCAGGGGAGTTGTGGATGCTCCATCCCTGGCTGTGTTCAAGGCCAGGTTGGACAGAGCCTTGGGTGACATGGTTTAGTGTGAGGTGTCCCTGCCAGTGGCAGTGAGGTTGGAACTAGATGATCTTAAGGTCCTTTCCAACCCTAACTATTCTATGATTCTATGATACTAATGAAAAGAAGAAAAGACAGTCAGATGGCAAGCAAATAGTACCAGACCTCACAGATGACACATTTTCATATGAGACAAGAATGAACATTGGAAGTAGATGGAACATTTGAAGCCAAACAGCAGTGCAAAGTCATGGTACAGAGAAGCTTCAGGAAAAACAAAACTCCAGCATTTCATAAAGGGTGTTTTTTTTTCCTCATTTGTTGGTTTAACTACCTTTAGACTAAAATATTTTTATACAAGTTTGTTTTACAATCCCAGCACTACAGTTCAGCACTTTCTTAGAAAGATCACACACCCTGGTTTATTCCCTATGCTTTCAACTGCTGTAATTCTCTCCCACTGAAGTTTATCATTGATTTTCTGGAGTTCACAAGAAGCATTAACAATAACTCACTACCTAGCACAGATGTCACTGTTTTCATGCTGATCATTTCATCCTCTTCATATAGCTAATTATAGAGGAGCACATATTAACTCAAGAGAATGTCCAGTGTTCCCCAAATAGAAGCAATAGCTGTAAGAATATATGACTGCAAATACAAGTCAATACTAGCAAGACAAAAGGATGGACAACACCTTTGCATTAATTTTGGCAAGCAAATTATTTTATTTTCAGGTTTTGCTTAGTATTGTGAATATAACTTCTGATTTGTACTGCAAACCTCTACTAAAAGTATCATCAGTAGCTGGCTTCTCTTTAAGTTCAGACCTGAATTTACATAAACAAAATCAATAGTTCAATTTATGCCACATTTCCCTAGAAATTACAGTCTCAATTGTATTTAATAAGGTGCTGTAGATTAAAATTTATAAAAATTCTTCTACTGTTTAGCTCAGTATGAATAGCATTATTAAAAAGTTAAACTGATGTTGACTGAACACGCTATTTCAATTAGAGAAATTTCTATTAGAGGTAATACAGACAAAAGCTATAGCTTTTTCCCTTTGCACAGTGTTTCAAATCTAAGTATTTGCATCTTCCTTCTGCTTAAATGCTCTTTATGATTATGCTCAGATCTCTCTGAATATTTTAATATTGCTTTCCTCAGTAGAAGCCTAATTCTGATAGAGAACTTCAAGTGCCTCTCTAATAGAAACATGCTTATACACATGTGCAACAGTTTGCATATGTACACAAGCATTATGCCATTAATGGCAAGAAGAGATTCATCATAATTATGTGTTTTAAAGTAATCTTCTCTACCTCACTAATTTTATTATTTCAGAACTCAGTGCTTTGACATGGTGATGATTTACAGTTTTGCACAATAATGAACAAAATGGTGGTGGTATGCTCCACATTAAGCCCTGACAACTAAGCAACACCTTCAAAACTAAACAATCCCCTTCAACATTTATAGACGGTAGCAAAATGAATGTCAGGGAAATCACCAGTTTCAAAACACTGTATTCAGTAAATAAGAATACCAGCTGAAATATAGGTGAAAGTGTTGCCATAAAGGATGAGACGTTGCTAGAAATGAACACGCCTCAGAAATCATTCCCGCTCCCTACAACACATGTAGTAAAGTTTTGCATTGCTATTGGCATGAGCCTATGTTGCCTTCCAGTTCCAAAAATCTGTACACATTGCTAGCAAGAAATTAAGCTTTAAGTAATAAATCTTAAAGATTATTACAGTGTCTTTGCAGGAAAAGAGAAAAATGCTTATGTAGCAATGACTATAAATAGAATGCAAAGGCTGTATTTGCAGATTCAGCAGACAGTGTTTGATTTCACAGAAATTATATATAGATGTTACAAGTATTATGATTTAAAGAAGTTAAATAAGTTCTTCAAATTGTTCAAAAAATGACTGGGATGAATTATCTTTGTTAAATCTTATTTTTGTTTTATATTTTTAAACCCAAACCGCAACCATTCCAACAGAGGAATGAGTATTTCTTCTTGGATTAACCTTCCTTAGTGCATTTCCTTGTGACAAAGGTAATGGATCACACAGGAATTACATAGTTCTAAATTCCTCAGTTTTAGGCATACAAAAGAGGATTTAAATCACAGAAAGTAATTTTTAAGCTTATGTACTTGAATATTTGCTTTAACTCTCAAATCTTCAAAGATTTAAGAGCAAAATCCAACAGGTTTCACAGTATAGTAATTCTAGCTTCTGGGCTCTTAGTAATGGCCAAAAATGGTGTGGCTTCCTCTAGTAAGGATGGGGGGAATAAGAGATGCAAGAAAGGGAAAATACATGGGAACTTATCCAAGGTTTTTGGTTTATGCTGAATTTCATTCAAAAGAAAAATAAGTACTATATTCTGCTTATGCCCCTCATATGGCTATACTAGTATTTTAGTCATGACCAGGACTATAAGTGCAAAGGATCATTATTTTTCATAAACAACTGGATTACATAACTGTGTAAAAATTTCAAAGGAATTAGGAAGAAATATCTTCTGGGAATTTATTTCCATTAAAAAGGCAACTTTTTTTTTTTTCCCCTTAGGTTTATCTAGCAACAACAGCAATCAGAATAGAATATATTCATCCATTTAGGATAAATGTGAGCTGTCCCAGAATGAAACAACTCTGATTTGATATAGCGCAGTATACATATGTAGCATTGCTTTTTTGGATCACTTTTTCATTTCTGTCTTTCAAAAATCTTGGTAAGACTTTGTAAGAAATACTGTATCTTCCATAGTAATTGTCATTTTTAAAAATAACTCAAAATTCAATCATAATCTTCCACCTTCACCATCATATTACTGTTACAATCAGCTTACTGAATTCCCCAGCTTAGAACAACAAATACATTCAGAGGCCAGAATTCATCTCAAACAGCAAGACACTGTACTGTGTAGATCTTATTTACACACACGCACACTCACATGAACACATAAAGTCTTTAATTGAAAGAACTGAAAGGAACACTTCTCCCAGTTGATTACTTATTTCCCATAATCTCATGTGCCTATAAGAAAATAGGGTATATACGCTTTACTATCACAACAGAAACTCTGCAAAATATCTCCTCATTATTAAGTGTATAACTATGAAAAAGAGCACAAGCAAAGCCTCATAGGTTCCAAAAGCCAGCATCTAAAGCCAAATGTTAAAACCCTTGCATCTTGCCTATTACAAGGTTTCAGTTCTTCATATTTATAAATTATCTTTTAATTCTGTTTGGTACTACACAAAAGAACGTAGTTTTCAACTATACGCAGTATAATTTATATAGACTGTGCAAAGGCAAAAAAAATGAGGTTAGACAATTAATCCTAACACCTCTGATACAACACTGCAAGCAAAACCAGACATTTCAAAATAGTTAGCATTTTTTAGGATTAGATGGACAAAAACTATGCTTTGATTTGCAGAGTTCACTTCTACATTATGCTGGTGATGCCTAACACCCACCCCTGCCCTCCACGTGCTACAAGGCTGTCTCTAGACCTTTCAGAACCATTCTGGCAGGTTTTCTGAATCTGCATGTTCATGGCTGGACTTTTTTATTTATTTTCCAACACAAACAAAAGCAATAATCTTTCAGTGAAATTCAGCCCCACACTTTTTTTCTCATTATTTAGATGTCTAAACATTCTGCCCAGTGGTGTCTACATAATGTTTTAGGGAAACCAACAAAGTAAGCTCCATCAGTCAGTGTAATTGTATGCAAAACTTGTAACAACTTATCCCATCAAGAAGAAATACATCTGGAGAGATATAAAAAAATCAAAGTTACAGATTTAACACAAACATGCCCACAAAAGAGGAAACAGAGACTGCTTTGCAATGTTATCTATAGCAGGCATTATGAAGCTTCCAGTGGAACGCAAAACTATTATAAAGTTGATATAAAGAATTACCAATGCTGTGAATAAAATCAGAGATGTTTGATTTATGAAAATAATTTTGAGAGTGTGCATAAACTTCTATGCAAATATTACTACATATTTATGTTGACTGCACGGCTACATAATAAATCTAAAATAATATTCAACATTACAATATTAGTCATTAGATATTAACATAAGTCATTAGATATTAACTACTTACTATTAAGAGCCATGATATTGTCTGTTCCCGGATGATGGAAGTTTATTCCCATACGCCCTGCAATGTAAATAAAAGGTATTTTCAATGTTTTTCTTTCAAAACTGAAATTCAGTAATATAAAAAATTGCTAAAGGGGATGAATAGTCAGGATAGCTCAACCTTCCATCTACCAAAGACAACTTTCCAAGAATACACATTTACAATATTTAACATTGCAGTACCTTTATTATTATATACTTAAGATACTGAAAATCACAAAATGAACTATGAAAATGATTATTTTTTAATACAACCTTTTGCTTTGTACTTACCCTTTCAAAACAAGGCCTCAAAGTTCAACCTTGCTGCAGCTATGCCATTTATAGTACGCTTCAAATAACAAATACAGTATTTCAAAACCTCCACTTAATTGGTAAAAATAAATCACTGTTTTCCATACTACCTGTGACACCAGGAGCTCCCAAGTTAATGGATTGCTGGAGACAGAGTGCTTACATTGGTTTTGTATTACTTCCCTAAGAATGTGCTATTGCTTACTATTTGAGGTAAGACACTGGGTTGGAGGGACCATTGTCACACAGTACATTCACGTGTACTTTGAAAAATACTGATTCTTGACCCATAATATGGGACTATCATATACAGAAGGTCCACCATGACATCCAAATAAATTCTGCTGGTGCCAGTTTCCACGAAGCTGGATAGATGCGAAATAGTACCTATTTTCTCAGGTGAGATCTAACAATGCAAAAGATGGCTTAACAAGATCTCTGATGACTTAGGGAACTGGAAGCAGGAACAAATTCATACATGGTTACTTTGTTTCAAAGAAGAGAGTCCCCAGAAATCTACTTTTACCATCAAGCCAAGAAATAGGCCAACTATATTAACTGTTCAGATTAGTTTTAGATACTATTTAACTGAGCTGAATTATTAAAAACTTCACCTAAAGAAACTTCTTAACAGGACTTTAAGTAAACCACCCTCACCTCCTCCCTCTCCCCACCCCTGCAAACCAAACTGAAATCTTTAACTGGTGTTAATCTTTGTTTCAAAAAAGATATAGAAGGATCATTATAGCCACAAAAAAAATTTTCAATTAAGTAGCGTAAGTAACTTAAGTTACAAATGTTGTAATCCATTTTATATGCTGTCTGTATCTCTAGATTTGTGGCTAAGTTTGGGAGCTAAGGGAGAAGGTAGTTTACATTGGCACTCAAATATGGGAGCTCAAGACCTACAAACTATACTGAAGAACCAATATACGAGGCTAAGATCCTGTACTTCTGCAAAACCCTGTTTTAGCAAAAAAGCTTCTGGAAAGCAGAACTAAAGCCAATCTTCTCAAATTAGTTCCTATCAATAAGTTAAAGCCTTCTATTTCCAGTCACAGAGACTGCTGTGCTGTAGTTAATATTCTTTCTGAACAGACTCAACATGAGGTTTCAGTACAAGTGTGGAACTAAGTCACAAGCAGTTTAAGAAAAACAAATATGCATTTTCTTCACATTATAATTTTCTCATTCTTTTAGAAAAAAGTGCCACCACAATAAGACTATGAAGCAAACATCACCTCCAGAAAGAAGTGGGGGCAGAAGGAAGGTAAATAAAACCTCAATTTTTACTTTCCAATTCCTTGAACAAAGCTTTTTAAAGACATCTTCATTAGCTACTTCAGATTTCCTAATGACAGACAAAATTCTCCTATACATGTTTTCACATTAATCTGGCAGAAACATTAAAGCTGCTATTATTTCAGTTTATATAAGCTTGTGCTAAAATATTTCCAAAATCTTGCCAGAGGGATATTAATTCCCTTTTCCATAATAGCATATTAATAAGCATAAGGTTACAGGTATTACTTGTAAAGAGAAAATGTGTATATATAATAATCTATACTTGTAACTAATACTTGTAAAAGGAAAAAAAGGAACTGCTATAAAAAAATAGAGTAAAATTTGAATGCCTAATGCTTGGATGGGCTCTTCTGTTTTCCTTTGCTGAAGCTGAAATTCTGCTGTTTAACCCGCTTCAGAAATAGAATCGTATCTGTGACATCTGGGTTTGTTTTTTTATCTCCCTCCAGGCTGTCACTGGACCAGGTGCTGCTTGTGTGACATTTTGTCACCTGCCCTTGGCCTGCTATTTTTAAACAGTTCTTGTCAGCTATCTTTTAAGAGGAGCAGAAAATACAGAGCAGCACAAGCAGAAGGACATGTTGTCACACTGAGCTAAGCAACAGTGTGGGATAATTCTGTGCATCTTCAGAGGTTCCCCAATGCAATTACATATAAACAAATTAATGGGATGCTTTCAAAACACACCTGCATTAAAAGCATTCAAAACAGACTGGTAATGCACCAATCATAAGACATTTAGTTACCAATAATTACACAGCCTTTCATATTAGCTACATTTTAATATCTTGCTGTTTGAAGCAATTCTTCCATTGAAAAAGAGGTCATATGCAGATTACAGAAGTGCATAATTATCTAAGGAACAACAAAAGAGCACAAAAAGGAAATTATGAATTTATTCATTTAGAGTTGCAATGTAAAACTGCGAAATATAATTAAGAATACGAACTTTCAAGGACATATTTGGGTTAAAACCAGTAATTATTATCAGAAACAATTTTAGGAAAAGCGCATGTATGTTATCTGGACTTTTACAAAGTCTATATAAGCACATATTTCTAATTATAGTTTTAAAATGGAATCTCTGCATGAAATTTCTGCTTTTTAAGAATCTTAGACACAATAAGCAGAAACACAGAGTTAGAGCACTGAAGTTATGGACTCCAGCACTTCACTGAAGTCATAAATAGGAACTCTTCCAGTAACAACATCCCAGTACTTGTAGTCAGCGTACATCTGCCATTTTCAGTTTGTTATCTTGGTTTCATAACTACCTACTGAGTATATTTTCAACTATGTGCTTTGACAACACATATTGATATTACTGCAGTTGGGCTGCAATAACAATCACTCTTTTACTTACATCTTCTCAATTCCCAATTAAAAAAAAAATTAATCCAGTTGTATAATTCTTGATCTTTAAACATTTCAGAATATAAATAAGAGCTTAACGATTCTTGTATAGACCAAGCTGCTCTTCTGCATATCTTATGTCATTAAATTCCTTAAATTCTCTCTTGTAGCAGCATTTGGAGAAACTTTTCTGGCTGGACTGCCTAAGTGCTCTGCTGCATGCCCAATATTATGCTTGCCATGGCAGAGAGCCCAGTTCCTTCTTAGAGAACATGTCAAATACGTGCATCTTCTTTTCTGTATTATACTGGAAATAAAATGATGTTAAATGGAATTTAACTTCACCTTATTCATTGTAGAAGAGAGTAATGATTTTGAAACAATTCTGAAATCTTTCCAATAACTTAAGGAGGTATGCCCTTTCCACATAAGGACCTCTTTATTACATCTTTTACAAATAGATAGCCTGATTTCTTTTAATTGCTTAGATAATTTCAAGTTACATGAACACTTCTGAGAAAGAATGTTATTCCAGAAACAACAAACCTGGATATCAGCACACTTCTACCACTATTCAGTTTCTTAACAATGTCTAGAGCCAGGCTTGTCTATAGTGGTCCCCCTAGTCTCAACTTTAAAATCCACTATTTTTAGCAGATCTTGAACCTTATGTGCACAATCTGTTTACAACTAAATGTAAAACCTATCTTTGACTTCATCTTTCTATATGTATGCTGGTATTACCATTATTTTCCCATGTCTGAAACAAACACCAGTGATTAATCAGTTCTAGATCTATAACTAGTGTTTTTGCTTTCAGAGATTTCTCAATTAATTTTCTCTTTTTATTCATTTTCTCAAATGCTCTACAGTTTGTTGAAATCAAACTTGTGAAATCCTAGTCAGGTCCTGGATATGAACACTCAGTGAAGGATTTTTAAGATTACAGTTACCTATTCTCATCATTTTCATGTCACAATCAACATTCCAAGAAACAATGTTCCTTCGTTATATATTGAGTAAAACTTCTTGCACTGTTATACCTCATGCCTTTCTCCAAGACAAGATCACTCACCAATTCAGCAACTGGTACTTGGCATGAGATTTGCTAGAAAATGTCCTGAACTTAGTGGGAATGAGAACTTCCTCTCACGTATTCCTTAAGATCATTGTTGGTATTAATTACAAGTTATGACTACAGACTCCAGTGGCAAGGTCAAATGAAACTGCTAACAGGACTAGATCTGCTATCCTTCCCTAGTAATAATACCTCCTTTATCATTCTTGTCTATCTAATTATTTCAAAGTTGGTGCCAACAAAATGCATTACAAAACAGCGACAGTTATTTGGATGGATAGATAGCAAGTGGAATAGTGCAAAGATTAGACACACAAAAATGTGCAAATATCCAAGCAAGACCAGTATTCCCTCAAACAATTGAAACAAGAAGATTATTTTGACCCATTTGTATTTGGGGGTCTAGTTTACAGCACAACCTAACACCTCCCCACGCACCCCCCCATACCCTACACCATGAGTCTTGGCTCCATGATTCACAAATGGCACAAGATTCAGAAGCACGAAGCATGTGTGTGTATATGCATGCATATGTGTATATAGGAATTTTAACCACTTTTACATGACTAGACCTCAGACCATTCTCTCTCCTATCCTTTCAAAAATAGACACCTGAAAGTGATGCTACATTAACTCAACATAAATGCCCATACATGCCTCTCAAAACATTTGAAAAGCAAAAACTGTGCAAGCAAGTGTCTGCATAAAGAATTATAAAAATAAAAGGTAACTCCCTGAAGAACTTTGTTAGTTCCCTCCCTCCCTGCTTATTTTTAAGTCTATCTGCCATATGTTCATATCCATAATTTAAACACCTACTTGGGACTTAAATATTTTTTACACCTTACCATACTCAGCAGAACAAAAATACTATTGTTTGCCAGAAGGGAAATACGAAGCACTATTACTGTGTTTACACATATATATTTTTACTGTGCAAGCGCGTATTGTGACAATGTGAGCAAAAGTATATAATCATCAGCTAGAATAACAGCTGATAGTAATAAAGCTTGCTGATACTTCTTCCTATCAGTGACTAAACAAATATATGCCATCAGTAGAGAAAACAACCTATAAAATGTAACAACAAATACACTACTATGAAATGCACTCTTCATAAGTAAACTACATTGCTCCAATAAAACACAAAGTTCTTGCATATATTTGAGTAGTGCAAACATTTTCAGCTTGAAAACAGTTACATTTCTGAAATATTAGTACTTTAAATGCAACACCTGACGAACATGAAAAGAAAATTAGCTTTACTTGTAAGGGGTAGACAAGTATACGTACACATATTCCCATACTACATAAAGTTCTTAATCTTTACTCAAAAGAGCAATATTGGTATTCTTATTGGCAAGTTTGGGGGGAATAAACCAACCCAACATGATCGAGTTTTTCGTTAGCAATCCATTCTAAAACATACAAACCCTCAAACAGTAGAGAAGTGAGAAAGAAAAAGTAAATAAATACATGAAAAAAAAGAAAAAAGAAAAACTGGAAATAAGGAGAAAGAAAAATTGGCATCTGTTACCACCACTCCTTAAACTAAACAAAGCAAACACAAATCCTCCACCAATCTTGTCCAAAACAGATTCAGCAGGTCAAAGACAAGGACAAGCTGGGTGCCAGCAGCAAAATTAAGAAGTATGATCATACTACATGATCACAGAAGAAAGCACTTAATTTAAGAAATATGAACCATTTAATGGCCATTTTGTACTGAATTAAAAAAAAAAAACAAAAAAACCACCAAGCACACACCAAAAAAAACCCAACAAACCAAACCAAAAAACTAAAGAGGATTTTCTTAAATAAGCAGAGTTTCAAATTGAAAGGAAACAGAATACGTTTCCTGTAAAAGGTTTAGCTTGAGTGGCCTAATTTAACACACAGAGATGTGCAAACACATCTGTCTGCTCATGCTGGTTTTCATGTGCATTTACAGAAAGGTGTTTGATGAGCACTGAGATCCTGAGAAACGCTGTCACTGTGCACTTTTTTCTAACGACAGTGTTGCAAAAAGCTCTGACTGGGGAGCACCATTTCTAGGACTGAGATGACAACATTTGTTCTATTTGCACGACCTTTGTATTCAGCTGCTGACTGCAAATACAAATACAACCTGTTCACCTTCACTTTTCTCAGGTCATATCGGAAACCTACTGCTTTGCTTACGAAGACCTTATGAACAATTAGAGTTGAACAAAATCTGTTGGCATACATTGAAGTTAACTGAAGATAAAGACAAAAAAGTAAAGTTCCATTCTATATATATTATATGTATCTATATGTATTATAATGTTGTCTAAACTGCATACAACCTTCAAACACTGCTGTCAAACCTAATAAACAATACAGTTAAGTTAAACAGGACATATTAAATTTTACTTAGTTTTCATATGACCTGATACAGTCTTTACGATAGTTAAAAAGCAGTAACCCCAGTAACCTCAGTTTCCTGCTGTGCAAATATATGGGTGTCTTTCATATTAAGTATTGAAAATTTAGATAAAAAGTTTCCCCACAGATGCTGTTTCCACTTCTGAACTGTTGTATATTTATATTCAAAGTCTCAAACAATCTCAGAATAACCAATACTAATATAGTCAGGGAGTATGTACATTCTACTGAAATGACATAATTAACATATATTTTATGTATCCTTCTACAGTAAAGCATCCATTAGTTTTAATAAAGCCTGCTCTTGAAATTCTTGTACCTGTGTTGTCTCCAAATGTTCATACTTGAAGATGTGTCACATTGATACTTTATGAAAACCTCAGATTTTTTTGTTAGTTGGGGATTTGCACATTATGAAATTTGTTTTGATTCTGATTTAGAATAAACCCCAAATATTAGTTATCTTCTGTAACAGTAAATTTGAAATAAATATTTCAAAGGGACATGATTTCTCTCGTCAATTTGATTTCAATTCAGTTTCATGACCTATCAGTAGCAAATGTGCATAGCATATGATCTAACACAGCTGAAATATTTTATTTGATTATTTAAAAATAGACGAAAGGCAGCTGCTACTTACTACTGATCAAAATATTTTTTATAGATCAGAATGCCTCTGTTTGTGTTGTAATGCAATACTTTGACATGGATAAACATATTGCAACAGTGACATATTACACCACAGACAGGAGACACTTTGATGTAGGAAAGAAATGTTTTAGTCAGTAATAAGTAGCATCTACCCAAAGTTATTTTGATAATTCAGTTCTGCCCTACCGCATTAGGTAGAAGTAGTACATACATACCAACAAGTTATAAAATACACCCTTTCCTTGCTCAAGCAAAACCCTCTCCCATGTTTTTGTAGTGATGATATATATTACTGGCAACTCAGAAAATAAATAGGACAGTTTAGGAAAACATCTTAGAAGACACTGCACTATTCTGTCACATAGGCCTAGTTATGTGACAGAGAACACAGGGAAAAAACAGATACCCTTGGTCATACACAGTAATTTGCCTTTTGTAAGAAGTTTAACAATTCCCTTACTGCACTTTTTTCCTCCTTTTGAAAGCACAAAAGGATTTATGAGTATTGCCTCAAGGAAAGGAAAGATGTTGAAGCTGGTCTTGATGGCAGAGAACACAGGTAAGGAAGTCTGCCTGGCTTGGGAGAAAAGAAAATGAGGTTTCCTTTTGGTTTACAATGGTTTACATTCTTTAGATCCCAAAGAATGAAAATGGCAAACTGTTTATAAAGTTACACAGTTCCCTGTCTACAAGCACAGAAAGACAGAAACCTACAGCAGGGTACCCCTATCTTCCAGAAAAAGATGAGAAAAAGAAATCGGTTTTAGACAAACAAAATAAGAGCTGACACTGAACAGCTTCTCCCAAGATGGGACTCAAGATAAAATGCAACATGGATGGATAAGCTGGTAATTTATCCAAGTCCAGAAGCCCCAGAGCTAGGTATCAAATCTCTCTTACTGCAAGAAACATCTAAAAAAACCTAAGTGACCCTAGCTTTCCTAGCTGGAGATCACCACGCCAGCCTGCCAATCAGACTGAGTTAGCACTCACTCAATGTAAGTAATTCAATATTGCAAGACTGAGGATCAGTTAGTTTCTGCTGCACTAAAATCCTTCAGCCTTTCTCTTGTTCCACACTTGAAAGTAACACCCCCAAAAAAGTTGCTTAATCACATGCCCTCTCAAGGCCAAGTGGATCATGCTTTAAAAAAAGCGACCTACTCTGCTGACCTTGAAATAAACTGAATTTCCACAGCCTTCAGGACAAAGTCTGATCACACCTCAGATTCAGAGAAAGTATGAAGCTTCAAATATTACAAACAAGAGGATAGACTCTTCCTCACCCTTGAGCTTCTTCACTACCTCCTCTGAACAATGCAGAGCATGAGGAACTTGTATCTCACAATCAGATGAAACACATCACAGAAACATTTTCATTTGGTCTTCACATTAGAATCTGTTACTGTTAACCCCCATCCACATTCTAATCTAAAGCCCTTGTTCTATATCCAAGATAATTATTTTTTGTTTCAAATATCTGCCAAGATGTGAGTAGGCACATATGACAAGAAGGACTATGTTCCAAGCAAAGTTTCAACCTTCAGATAAACCACCTGCAATATTTTACTAATGAATACATGTACGACAGTACTTCTAAAAATACTCATTTGCTGAAGACTTTGTTGCCAGCAGCAGGCTGAAATGATCCTGAAAGAGCTGCACTGGCTTTGTAACATGCATTGGAGGCTCCAAAATATGCATAGCTTTTCTAGAATTAAATCTTCCTGTGTTTTCAAGATCAGAGGCTTTTCATACTGATCTTTTCACTCCTTTTGCTTAAAAGTTTGGATAGTAAATACAAGGCCAACTGATATGCAAGTGCTGTTAGCTAAAATTGTTTGACAAAACAAAGCTTGTTTACCAAAAGGTGAACAATTTAAAAGGCCATTTGAAAGCCATCTCATTTTGTCCGATCACTTGTTAAACCAGGACTTTTGTGGTTCTTTTACTTTCCATCTACACAAGAAAAAGCTGCACAAAACCTGAGAGACAACAGTCACAGATGCCAGCAGAAAGAAAGATTTAAAGGGAAAAAAAAACATTCCTAGCTTACTATGAAAGACAAAGAAGGTTAAATGAAGAGGAAGTAGCTCTGAGAGTTGGTTAAGTTAATAAGATTTCAGAAAGAGCAGTTGAAATTTTGCACAAGATGCATCCACACAGGAATGTCTAGAAGGAGCTGAAAAGAGAAAAATCAAGCTGAAGTATGTAACAATGACTTAAGAAACAAGCAAAAGCAAGCAGAGGCAATCACTTACTTTCACAAGGTGATTGCAAACTAAAACGTGCTACCACCTTAAGGAGGAGAGCTAGAGGAGAGTGGGATAAGTAAGAAAAAAGCAAGAGAGCTTAGAAGACAACATTAAGTGAAATCTGAGGAAGGTACAGAGAAGGACAGCAGTTGAAAACCTTTTGCATCTTCAGCAGAGAAAATTGGAGGTACAGGGAGAGAGTCAAGACCAATTTTCAACGAAAAGGCAACAATAAAAATGCAAAAGGAAAACAATTGGACAAATGTATCAATGTTTGCAGAAAAAATAGGTTTTTCTGAAAAGGATTCTGTTCAAATTGTAACACTGTTTAATAGTAACTCTTTTTAATACAGAGGAAGACAACACATCTTGGAGGAAGAATTAATAACCTGGAACAGCCGCTGCTATGAATGTTGCCAGTCATGCTGCATAGTGCGAAAACAGGAGGAAAGTGCACAGTAGGTCAAGGCAGAGCTGGAGGTTACCAAAGTAAGCTCTGTATTCAGAGGGAGGAGGAAAATAAAGCAAGATGGGAATTAACTATATCAATGGGAAAAAAGACAGCTGGGGTGAAATAGAGAGGTAACTAGCAGTAAACAATATGTCTCCAACACTTACTGGACTGAAAGCTGAAGGAGAGCTAAGTAACAAGGCCAGAAGGCCAAAACAGGTGAGCAGCACGGAGTGAGGAAATGAGATAGTTAAAAAAAGCACATCCAGTAAGTCACATAAGTGTTTGTTAGAGCAAAAAAAAAGCTAACAGTTCCACCGGCAAATGGAACAAATAAACTCAAACTTTCAATTAATATCCAACTCTTTGGTTTTACTTTTTGAGCACAGACAAACAGTTCCTACTGCTCTCAAATATCCATTTAAGGTAGGCAGTTTCCTACATAAATTGTTAACCTAGTAGAGATGAAAATATTAAGTTTGTTTTGGAAAGGATACCTTTCTCGAAAAGTAAGAAAATACTTTATGAAACCAAGAATTTAATTTCTACCTCATGCAAAACACCAACATTAAATAGCATTATAACCCTCAGGTGCAGCTGTGGAATATGCCACTTGCAGCACTTATACAGGTTAGCTCAGCTGAGTACAGGAAAATACTCTTGATAGAACGACCCAACAACATAGAAGAATTAAATATTTTCACCCATTATTATTTTATGTGCTTATATTCCTATTAAAAAAATAAATGGTTTTAAGAAAACAAAATTGCACTTAGATGATGTTAAAGTCTTCTTCTAAAGCCCTACTTTTCTAATCCTATCTTTCTCATGTTTTCTCACATTCAGGTTCATATGGAAATTCAGTCTTTTAAAAAAAATAGTCTCTATTTCTATATTTAAATAAATACTGATTTAAAAACAACATGGGAGTTTTAGCTAGAATTAACAGGATACAATAAATGCTTAAACCTACTTACTAGAAACTGAGATTTATTTCTTTTTATTATTTTTTAAAAATACAAGCTATATGAAATATATCCAGCAGAAAACTCAGGTTTGGTTTTTGTATGTTTCAGGCAAACATTATTTTGGATAACTAAGGTCAGAATAGACATGAGACAGTATTTCTTGCCATTTTAGACATCTGAATAATGGCTAAAGACAGATGAAGCATGCACCACAGCAAATTTCAAGATAACAGTGGAGAGCACCAGCTTAAAAGAACTGAGAGCACAGAACCCAGTTTGGTATGGTTGTAGAAAACAAAACAAAACAAACAACTGTATCCAGAAAGACAGTGAAAAAGCCACAAAACCTTAGACCAAGAAAAAATATTTTTCCACATGTAATATGTAAACGGGGAGGGGAGCAAATGAAGCAATCATGACATTGGGAAAGTGTGTATGTAAGCATTAGCATAGCCACACACAACTGGATTTCTTCTCTCAGTTCCAGTGCCCTGACTTCTCAGTGTTTGGTAATCATACCTATTTCCTTTGTATACAGCTTAGTATTAGCTACTGTCTTCAAAGTGAGCAAGAATGCATGTAAGCAAGAATGTGCACCTAGTTTTAAACTTAACCAATGAAAGAATAAGAAGAGGAGTGTGCAGGTCAATCAGGAATATTTGTTCATTGAAATGCTGCCACCACCTTTCACTATTCAACATCAGGTAAGTATTATAAATGGTTTCATCTCCAATGCCACAGCTGGTAGAACAAACACAGTTTAGTAGCATAAATAATCAAAACTTACCCAGCATTTAACAACATCCTAATAGCTTTTGGTTCCCCTAACAATTTGAGATCCAAATTAAGATACTTAATAAAAAAAACCAACAAAAAATCCCCAACAAAACTTGAAACATCTGTAGAGAGTGATTGTTTTAGAACCCTGTATACTACCTGATGATCCAAAACTAAGAGTCACATTACCTTTGAATAAGATATTGAAGAAACAATTGGACTTCAGTTTCACTACACCTTTTCTGAACTGAGTGACTGAAGCAGAAGACTCAACTGTGCAATTTGCTGATACACAAAACCAAGTTTCAGAAATGCCAGTTAGCTATTACGATGCTTGTGCACTCACAAGAAATGTATGCAGATTTCATCTGATCTTCCTACAGTACAGATGATTAAGATGGGAAAACAGAAGCTTTTCATAACTGACAACTTATTCATTAGCAAAAAGTTTATAGCGAAACTGAAAAGCTGATTTTTGTTTAAACACCAAGCAAGCATGGACATATGAATATTCCTAACCTGTAAAATGATTCCTCCACATTATATCAGCGAAACTCATTGGTGGGCCACTGGGAGGGTAGTGTTTACCTTTCAGAGGCTCATGATCAGTCCTTATCATATCCATTAAGGAATTTTCCAAAGAGTGCAAGTTAAAAGTGTCATAGGGCCTATTCCGGTCCTAGAAGAGAAGAAAGAAGAAAAAAAAAAAAAAAAAAAAAAGGAACAAAAAGTAAAGAAAATGTTTTTGAAAAAATAATTTTCAAAAACAGGCACATTTCTTATTTTATAAAACTTCAGCATCCAATTCCACATTTCTTCTTGACAGAACTTTTTATATTACAAAAATAATTGACAAATACAAGCCTACAGTTGCGAAACTGATACCCTTTCATTTTGCAATTTTCACCAGTACAGCTATGCAGGAGGGTTTTTAATAGTCTTCAAAATATACATACAAACAATAGTTAATTCTAAACATTATAATTTAAACAGGAACTTAGACATAAAGCAACAATATTTACATTTGAGAAGTTAAATTGTTTCAGAGTTCAGAGATTTTTGTTCTGCAGCTTCATCGTCTGCATCACAGTGCTATCTCCACATCAGAGCAGAAGCAAGCAATGCTCAAGATGCCAGCAGGCACATTTATTCCAGAAAGTACCAAGCAATTTTTCAAACATCTAAATTGAATCTCACAGAGTTAAGGAAAGTACACCAGATGCAAAACAAAACAAAAAGCAAGCTAGGATACACAACACGTTCATACTAGGGCACTCAAAAACCTGAACAAGGGTTGATTTGTATTCAAATCTCTCATTTTAAATTCACTGTAGTTCTGCTTCTAGTTTTTAAGAAAAAGCAAAACAGAAAAAGAACAAACAAAACCAAACACAAACAAAACACCCTAACAAAACACAACAGACCAAAAAAACCACCAACAAAGAAAAAGAAACAAACCAACTGACCCACAACCAACCTTTAGCAGGCCTATGAAAATAACCAGTTTCAAAGGTCAGGAACAATGTTATAGAGGGAGTAATCTTTTCACGCTCATGTATCCACAGTACTGTACACAATGGAGGAGCATAACAGAACAGCCCCTTGTAGTCAGTTTCTAAAAAACATTAGTTTTCTTATTCTTATCACTACTATTAAAAAACCAGTAAAGAACAAGTATCTAAAAGAGCGGTTTTTGTTTGTACACTGTAGTAGGCTACAATTAAGCAAGAGTGGTATAACATTCTACTGTGCAAATTGAAACCTTCATTGTGAAATGCTCCCAAAACTATGGAAAAATGCTTTCCATATACTGGTTTCTGCAAGATAATCTTGCTGCTTTAAAGAACACAATTTAAAAATCCTCTGACAAAAAACAGCAGTATCCACTGAAAGTGTAACAAAATTTTTGTCTTACTATAATTTCTCTTGAACCCTCTTTCTTAAGTTGTCTTTAAATAAAACTAAAGAAGATAATAAGTTCACTGGTATAATTAAGCTTTCTTTTAATACTCCTGTTCTGGAATTCAAATAAATGCATGTTATTAAGTTAGCTGCTACAGAAAGCTCCAAAATATAGATCATCTTACCACAAAAATCTCATGTTCCCACAGTCTGCCTACTCTAAACTGAAGTTTCAACTTCCCTTCTCCAACATGTCAATTTTCTGTAAGTGAACTAGCACTATATTCTTCACACATTTATTTCATCTAGCTAGCATTTTTTTCGCAGTCAAATATGATGTACAAAGAATAATACTTGATTTCTGTTAGAAGCTATACTGAACATTAAAGTTGAAATGAGTTCACTGATTCTCAATTTTCATTGTTGATGACTTTCAAGTTTTCTTCAGCTGCTTCGAATGCCAGCATTTGGATGTTGTATTTAAAAGTGTACTTGTTCACCTATCCAAGTGCATCAACACATACCAAATATAAAGTCAAATTGATGCCCAGGAAATCTAAAACAGATATTGACGAAAGAGCCCTCCAAAAGAAAACAAAGCAATGTGTAGTAGAAGGGTTTGTTTTATTTCATATTCACTTCCTTAACAAAAACACAAGGCTAGATAGAAAAGAAAAAGTATAACTTAGATGTAAAAACATGCCATTCTCATGCTATGTTAGTGACTTGATCAAATAGGATCTGTATTACTCTCTCAAAGCAAGAATTTTAGTTGTTTTTTTCTATTTGTTTTTTATAAATACATTTTATTTACCTGTATTGTGAATACAGGAGGTCAGGTGTTACTATACTGAAGTAGGGCACCTTTCTAAAGAAAAAGTATGAAAGCAAACATACACTTTATATCCTAAACAGGGGTGGGGAAGTATTTTTCAGTTAGATCAGTCCCCTGATCTGGTTTACTATACAGCTGTAGCAGAGCTGAGCTGGCAAAACCAACACTTGCTGGAAAGCAAAAGGGCAGGATTGCTGCTTTTGCCACAATGATAGTTTGCTTCAGCGTCAAACATTCCAGAAATTACAGTCTTAGAGGTCAGAAGGAGTGAGTTCAGAAGAGGACACAGCCTGCAAATCGAATGCAACTGTCTTTTATTAACATAACTATGTTTTATTTTATGCATGCCACTATAGCAGCAAATCCCTGGGAAATCCTACTTTGTTCTAAAACTTCCAACTGAACTGTGCACATGGACACATGTGAAAAAAGGGACAAAAAAAATCATAGCAACGAAGGCAAGGCTGTACTTGACAGGTTTGCTAGAATGCAGGATCTTTCTAACCTTGTAAAGGCCATAAAAACCTGCAACATTTTTAAATTAGACCCACATTGGACGCAGGAAGTTCAACTGAATCAACCCCCTTTATTTAGGCAATTGGAACACTTCCCACTACAGTATTTGAGCAAATAAGTACATAAATTTAGTAAAGTAAAAGAAATTTAATAAAAAAAATTCAGTAAACAGAAATTTAAACAAGAAATTTAGACACAATAGATTTTTAGAAATATGTTGCGGCACATGCAAATATAATGCATGCTGGCTACAGATTTTGTAGTGTGGATGACAAAATGAACAAGTCAGAGCTAACATTCTAGTTCCTAAGTAAAAGGGATACTACAATTATTCTCAGTAGCTTTCATTTCAGTAGGAACTCATTTGTACTCGGCAGATTTCAAGATTGTTTCCTAAATTCAGCAGTTTCTTCCAAGAAGGCTGGTGCTTCAGCACACACATGCACAGGATGATGCTTCCTTATTTCTCTGCATGAACAGGTTCTCCTGGTTTTGTGAACTGATACTGTTCCTTTTCCCAGATCTGCCTTTTGCATTGGTTCCACAGGCTACCAATATACTGCCAAACAATCCCAACAACAGAAACGGTTCATAAGAGTCCTTAGTAGCACATGAGAACTTTGCAAGGAAGTTCTTCAACTAGGACCATGAATGGAAATCAAAATACAAAATACAGGATGATAAACCAGAATAAAACACCTTGGGAAAGAAGTTTAAAATCCAGCAAGTCTGGAAAATCTGCTGGCATCATCTACAGAAGACCAAGATCCTAAGACCTACTTAGATAAACTACATTATCGATAAAAGAGACATTTCCAGATACAAGGCACTGCCTTTGGCTACACAGCAATCACTAAATTAGCAAGAGACTAAGCCCAGTCCGTCCATGTTGGACTGTACTTTTGCTGTGTATAGATAACAGTTACCTATATGTTCATCCATGACACAGACTTCCTCAAAGTGCATAGTGCAAAGTTAAGCATAGCGAAAAATTACAAATGTAGGATCAGATTTTTGAAAGATCCCAAAACAAAATGAAGCTTTAGTTGAAGTTTACCTTTAAATACCTTACTTGTAAAAATGTCACAAAATACAGTGTCTATAATCTGTCTGTTAATTTAAAAACTCCCAAACAGTAACTCTGCCAAAATAGTTTAGAGTCAATACACTAAAGTACAATGAGAAAATACAGTAATTTGCATTTTACACTTTTATGCATATGTATTATGCAAGTCTTTAATTACACAAACATAATAATTTTTCAGAGGTCTCCAGTCTCTATCCAATACACATAATGAAGCAGCTCCAGGAATGAATCAAAACAGCGCTTTGAAGAGGTCTGTTTATCTCTAGGCTTATTCCAGGAGATAGCTGAGGTGTAATCAGTGTGTCAGCAAATCCCAGGAGGAGAAAAGACATTCTTAAAGTTATCTTACTTATGAAACAAAGATTACTCAGCAGTACCTTAAGTATGTAATTGACATGTATGTGTATCATTTGAAATCAAAAGAACTTTTCCCCTTTTTCATACCCTGTGATGTGGTATGCTTTGTGCTGCCCCTTTAGACTCACAGCATGGGCATGTAAGGGCAAGGCATACCTAGCATTACTTCAGTTCCCTCCCAGGAGATACACAAACCATGTCTTTACTGGTAAGAGGGACAAGTAAAGAATGAGAAAATAATATGACTACATTATGAATGACAAAGCCAAGACCGGATCTATAGCTAGGGCCATAAAAGGTATTAAATGGACCTTAATACAGCCTGTATTCCTCACTACTTTTTTCAGCTTGAACAGGTAGCCCAAAGTAATTGGAGTTTATGAACTAAAACAGGAAACGACCAACTTACCCATAGCAGAGACATTGGAGAACATGCATCTTGCTCTAAAAACTGAAGCTGTGTATTTGTGTTTTGTTTCTGCAGAGGACTATGGCAGCAGAGACATTCGACCGTTAATTAATTTAGCTACAGTCACAAAGTGAAAAGTCTTACTCTGAGAAGGCATGTAAGGAATCTAACACATGTTGCCCAAGCCTAGCTATTGTCCATATTCAAAATCCTTAACCACGTATTTTTGAATGCATTGAATCTTTGTTGGCATGGTCATCTGCATCTGCAGCATAAAATAGACATTGAGCTGAGATACACCTGATCTACCTATTTTTCAGTATCCAGATAGCAAGACCTCTGATACCTAGACCCTTTCATAAGATACATTTTCCTGTGTCTGTGTATTTCAGTCCATCTGCTAACTGACTTCCTATTAACTTTCCAAGCATCCTACATTCTTAACAATATCTCAGTTTCAGTAATTTATTCCAGTGCTCTAGATTTTCATGCTGCCCTACATTTAAGCTTCCTGCACCAGTGTGTGGCACAATACAACCCAACTCTGCCAAGCAACAAGATGGCGTCCACTCACTGAATATTAACTGTTTCCAGCAGGATAACAAAAACTCCAGTTAGGCTCACAGACATCTCAGCTTTTTTTACTTACTAGGTTCTAGGATATTCTATGTAGTATTTCAACCTGAAGGAAGAAATAACATCCTGGGGAACAGCTAAAATTCTTATGGCTTAAACAACTTTCCTGTGACTGCAATCTTCTTCACTGCGGTCACTGCTGTGTTTCATTCTTCTGGGCCTCACATAAGCCTGGATTTAGCTGCACAGGATTGCTAAGTGTTGCCAACTAAAGCTGAAGTCAATGGAAGCACAGCTTTGAATAAATAGAAGGTAAAATGCCAGCACTGTTTTAAACTGGGCTCACTCACTCTGTTCCAGTACCTGCAGCACGGGTCAGCACTAAGAACACAAGGAAAACCAGTTTGTCTTGCTCCAACATCCCAATCCAAAGCAGTAAAAACAGCAACTGCAAGAAAAGTATTACGGAAGTTCGGCTTGGGACACGCTCAATCTGCCACGATGGTGCACATGAATGACCACATACAGCAAGCTCTAAATACTCCCTGAGCAGCCTTTAGCTCCTAGCAGCTTTAGCTGTGATGCAATCTCACTTGCATTCTCAGTAAATTATGAAAAAATAATCTTTAAAAAAATAGGAAATCTGAGGAGTACGGTCACATGGTAAAGCAAAATGATCACTTTGCAAAAGATCTGAAAACCTGTAAATAGCAAGCGTTACTTCCTTTGCAGCTTGGGGCTGGAATGCTGCCAACAGCAACATGACTGACAACACAGATTCATGCAGAACTAGAATAACCAGAAATTTCAGTAATTTTTTCTTTGTATTGGACTTCATAAAAATATAAAATAAAATTACACAAACAAGAAGGCATAAAATGTAGATAGTAGAGAAAAAACACAGTAAATTTGTCTATGCCCATGATAATGATTATTACAGCAGAGTTACTAAGTCTTAATGGAATTTTATTTTAATTCCACTTTCTTTTTTGGTCTTTCCAGTTAATTTTGGATAGTATTAAAACTAAGCTGGATTTATTATGTTCCTTTACTGGAACAAAAAGGGGAATATTTTCTCATGTTCTTATTGCTCTTGGAATGCCCACAGAAGAAACACATCAACTTTTCATAGATTTGTCCCTCCTCACTACTGACTGCAGCACATTTTACTGTCACAGGTGTTCACAAGTTCACTGGGCAAAAAGTGAACTTTTTTAACCTTGCTCAAAGAGCTCTTAAGAAAATCAAGGAAGTCTAATACAAATATAAAACAATATCTGATTGTGTATGGAAGAGTACAGAAGCATTATAATTTGAAGAATAACATTTCAGAACTCTAGTTAACAATATTTAATAATCTTTTCTGTGCTAGAAGATCTTTTACAGCTAACATGCAAGAACTCAGATTGAATCCAAAAGCCTTGAAAATTACCTACTCAAGCAATTTTTCCACAAAGAAAGGTAAAGGTCGAACTCAAACTTCACCTCCTTATAAACTCTGATTTCTAAAATGTTACAAGAAAACTAAAATCTTTCAGAGAAAAGTTTGCAATTTTTATTTCCAAATGAACTAAAAAGCACATAAATAGGAAGAGATACAACAGGCTTTGTAATTCTATATATTATTCAGTTTATGGTTGTTTTACTTTTCAGTTAAAGATGAGATCCCCTTTTTCTACACACTTAATATACACTCCAAATCTTAATACATGTTCCAAATCTAAAAATGTTAAGGCTTTATAGCCTTAAGATTTGGCATCATAATTGCTTAAACAGAATATCCTGACTAGTTACTGAATAGTCAATATTTGCTGGCAAACTGTGGCAAAGAAAGTAATAGAATTTGCACTGCCTTTTCCTAAATAAAGATGGTAGCCACATGGCAGACTGAGAGGAAGACATTAACATTTTCCCTGATTTAGGCAATTGATGTTTTGGAGTTGCAGAGACCAAACCACAATATGGCCCTAATGCATACAAAATTAAAGGGGGAAAAAAGAAAAAAAGAAGAAAAAAGAAATTTATATGAGTTTCTGTATTATATTGTTCATTTCTTTCATGAGAGCCTTACTGAACAATATCCAATTTACTGTGTTCTTTGAAACACCCATAGCTGTTCTTCCAATACCGACTTTTATAATATGCCAAGCATACTCCTTACATGATCATTAGTGTTCTTTCTCCACCTCAGATTCAAAGAAGCACCTAGTCAAATGCTTAAATCACCTAACCTAATGCTCAAATAGGGAACACTGTTTATTACCAGCAAAGAAAAATATAACATTTCAAACATCTTCCTTTTGCTATCAAAACAATTAGACAATGTGTTTAGAAAAACCCTCAACAAACAAAAACTCCACAACAACCAGAAAGTCAAAAGAATCTGCAAACCAGCTATTATTCTTACACCTACTACACTACTGTAGGGAATGATCTGATGACATTACAACTGACTGAGCACTCAATGACAGGATTTATGTTTAGTCATATTTTGTCCAATGTAATGCTCTAGATAAAAATCTGCTCATCAGTCCTGCTGCTGAATGCATCTCAAAAAGCTGATGTATCCACTTTCTATTATAGTTACTGATTTCAACAACAAATTATTCTAACACTTGTAAAATATAGGATTAAAGTAGTTACACCCAAGATGATCATCAATTCACAAAAACAAGCAAGTGGAAAAAAAGAGATGTCAGCAGCAGAATTTACAAGGCCGTTCATTATATCCTTCAGCTATTACAATGACATAATTTAACTGGTTCATTGGCCTGCTGTGCAAGAGTTCAACACCGGTAAGTTACTTTTGGGCTTCTACCACTCTGTTCAGTAGAATGATGCCTGTGTCCCATAGCAAGGAAAACCTGACATTGACCTAAGAACACCTCGCCAGCTAAATCAGCCCAAGTTAAGGGCAAACCTCAAATCACAAGATGAAAGCACTACAAAGATGCAAAGACTATGCACAGAGGAGAAGGGAGTATTGGGGACGCTAGAGCACAAAAGGGTCTGAATGATTATGCTTTGCAGTCTGGACCACATAATGTAAAAGACAGTAGAGACATATTGTATAAGGTAGCAACTGTCTCAGTAAGATTTACAACAGGAGCAGTCTGTCTCATAATATTATGAGGCAATGAGACAAAATGGGAGATAGAAGAGAATACAACTAATAAGTGTCAAATAGATGTCTGAGCACCACTGTCCGCTGTCATTTACTATAGCCACCACAGTGAAGGAATCTCAAGGATTTCTCTGAAACAGAAAGAGTGGTTTTGTGTACAGTTACTGTACATCAGTAACATAGGATACATTGGTAAGCTTACAAAAACAAAAAGTGTCACAGGAATGTTCAAGCCTTATGACAAACAAAATATTGTCCTGCCCCCAAACTCACTGGGCTTTTAAGAACATCGTGACCAAAATAATGCCTAACTGGCATATTTCAAGTCAGGCTCCTGCTCCATTTCTGTTGTGCTCAGGAAATCGTGCCTTCTCAGAAAAAAAACTTGTAGGTGCCAGAACTCCAAATACATATTTCAACAGAAAAGGGGTAAAACATTTCACCTGTTCATACAGGACAAGAGCTTCACCTATTGGTTTGGAGAACTACCCTGAGAAAGTACAGTAATTTTGACATTTCAATGCCAATACAAACCTTTACTTCTAAAAGGAAATCAGGATAATGTTAAGCATAGTGGGAATAGTAGTTCAGTAAGGGGGGGTGGCAAGATGAAAAGTAGGGTCCTTTAGCAGTATCTACACACATCCCTAAATCAGGCCACGAACACTCTCAATGAAAAACAGCTCCCAAAAAAGACAAGGTGACCTTTTCAATGTAATGTCACTTGGCATCCAGCAGGATTTAAAGAAAATGTTTAACCTATTAGCTGCCATATACTTTTAATTACTAAAATTACTAAGTTGTCCGAGTCATAACTTTATATTATTACAGAATTATTAATATGCATGACAAATTGTGGCACAAGAATTGTACCTTTAAAGAGGTACACACAAAATTCACTCTGACACCTTCTTCCTAATAGGGATTGAGAATAGCTAGGCAGAAAATGTTCTGCATCCTGAGACTTTACCAAGAACATAATCTATCATAGAACCCCAAGCATTATAAGAGCTAACTGATTAGCACAGGGCAAATGTAGTAAAGATTGCTCCAGACATGAAAAATGTCTGCAGAGAAAAGCCTGCCTAACTTGCAATAGAATTTTCCTTTTCTGCACAAGATAATAAAGATTGATAGGGGCCTTAAGAATGTTGTGAGAAGGAAAGAACCAGGATGATCAGACACTTAAGTACATTCAGGAAAACCATAAGAAGTCAGCACAAATACATTCAACTATGAATGTCCAGGGAAAAGTCTATCAAGTGGGATAAAAATAAACAAAAACATATTGGAAGAAGTCAAGAAAAATAATGCAGCCTCCATAATCAGTCTTCACATAGGGGAAATCAGGTAAACAGGGGTAAATAGTAAAGACAGGTAAACAGGAAGAGACAAAGCAGTATCATCTATTCAATTCAATAATATTGGGTACATTTGAAGACTGTAATCAAAACGAGCCAGAGCCAGTAAGGCAGAGTCAGTGGAACTATTAAAGCTAGTCCAAGAATGTCAGTACTGTATCTGACCAGCAAAAACAAAACAAAACAAAAAAACCCCAAAACTAGAACTGCAATAACTGAGGCAGGATATGGAACTATATGTGACAAACACTGTTTCTAGTTTTTATGACTGAAATTCAAGGATTGCTTCTCTAAGAAATACAAAGCAGAGATAATGCAGTATTTATGATGCAATACACTGGATTTCTGGTTCTTGAAAGAATATGATACAGTTGCTTTAACAAGGACTTCAAGACAGCATTTCACAGTGCTACAAACAAACAAACTCCATAAATGAGGAAAAATGGTAATGAGTGCAACTGAGGTAAGGAAAACGACAAAAAGGGAAAGAACTGATAGCGCTAAATGAGAAATCTACTGAAGAAAAGTTACTAATGGAGTTTGCCTTCAGGCAAATCGTAAGACCAACTTTATCAGTAAGGTTGGTTATTAAAGTAGGAACACATTAATAATATTTACAACATATGTATCATCAATACAGAGGAGGTCAGCTCATCATACAGAAAGAACTGAATTAATCTGAAGAACTGCAGCAAAACAGGATGATACTTAATAGCAATGACTACAAGGTCACGACCTCAAGGACTCAATTTTCACTATAAACTGGGACCTCATTAGCCAGAAAAAAAAAGGCAAAAAACACAGAAAGAAGACAGACAAGAATTAGTTAGTTTCTGGAAAATTATAAACCACAAGTATAAATGTTAAGTGTGAAAAGGTAAACAAAATTGCAGGTTGCGTGAAACCTGATACTTCTGGTTGGGGGACTTCTGCATCTATTTACATCCGTATTCATTTAAAAAAAAAAAACAACAAACCACAAACAAACAACAACAAAAACCTCACACCAACTATTTTCATTATACTTATTCTTTTAAATTATTCCCCTTCCTCTACATGCCCAACGGAGCCAAGGACCAAGAGAGCTGTATTTTGAAACACTAACCAGTTCAATTTTATATTCAAACAAGGCTGCTACGCAAGCAAAATAGCAAGAAATTTTTCCACTTTCTCTAGAAAGTGAAGCCTTCCAAACAAACTGTACAATCTACTACAATCCACTTTCAAATCACAGGTACAGCTTCATTTATTACCAGCCAAAAGTAACAGGAACCACCACGCTGGAGACCCTTACCACCAAAACCCCAAACCCAGCCTAAAGTTCACAAGATTTTATTTGCAGAAATTCTCATCCACAGAAACTAAATGGGCATACTGTCATCTTGGATTGCCACATATGAAAATGCCACAGCTTTATCCTACTTTTCCCTATCCCTGACTTCTGTTTCCTCCACCCTCTTGTTCTGCTTTAGTCTTCCTACTGCTGCTACTTAGGGCTTTGAATGTTTTAAGAAAAGCCCTTGCAGTTACTGTGAGAGGTTGCACTGTTTGTTTGGGAGGATTTTGTTGTTTGGTATTTTCTGTTGCTGGTTTTGTTTTGAGTAAGAGAATTATTTAGTGAGATGAAATATTAAGTCAGACTGTTATGGCAATCATAATTTAAAACTAAAAAATATCTTTATGAGTAGCTGAAAGAAAATTTCAAAACCACAAAGTATGTTATAAAAATTTGACAGACTTGGTTATTATACATCTTAATGGTTACTACGCATATCAATAGATGGCACTAGATTTGGTTATAAGCAATCTGTTAATGTGCTGGACCCCAACGGTCAGTTTATACATTAATCATTTATTAACCCTTTACAAATGTATAGTTACTGTAAAGGTCACATAGTAAATGGTAGTAACAGTAACTACCTACATGTTAATTCATTAATGCTTTTAACAAATCTTCACAAAAAGTAAAAATATGTATTAAGGATACGCCTAAAAAAGCTCTAGTAGTACTCTGGAAAACACTTCCTTGGGAGATCAGAGGGAACATGGGAGTTTAGTAGATTTAAGGTTTCTGAAGTACGATCAGTTGACTGCTGTAAGGTCATATAATATTTCATGATTGTCTGTCACATGCTGCTAACTCTCTACCTAGTTTCCAGCTGCTTAACACATGCTTAACTTGACAAAGAAGTTCAGATCTCTTTTACACTCATGGCATCTGCCTGAAAAACTAAGCAGATAAAAGCTCCCTTGGACATCAATCAATGCGCTACCAGTAAATATATAAACAGGAATTGCTCAGAGCAATTCAAGAAGACCTTGTCCCACCTGCATATGAGATTAAAACCCAAAGATATTACTCAACATGAAAAAAAAAGCGTTACTTGAATTAAAGCACAAGTACTTTCTTATAAATAAGGGTTAAATTTTCCAGTCAAATTATCTTCATCTTAGCACTGCCTTTTTAATACTTAATTTGATGGTCTGAAAAGATTGATTTATATCTTTTTTTAGGTTAATAGGAAAGAAATAGCAAAATTTGAAAGTTAGAAATAGAACAGAGAAAAAGAATGACCGGATAATCTTGGTCATGTCAGCGGAACGTGAGGCTTGAAAAACTAAGATGATCTAAAATTTCATGGAGCATCTTGCAAAGTACTGTTCTTGGAGACTCTAATTTAACAGAATGAATTTGTAAGCCAAACTAAACGTATTTTTTAATACTGTCTTAAATATCATCAGAAAAAGCAATTGTAGAATAGGACATAAAGAAATAAAACTAAAATTTCATAAAACATCATCCTGGGGGAAAGTAAAAATATCTCTATAAAGGATAACACTCAGCATAGCTGAGCTGAGAAGACGGTCCAACAATATTTGGCACAAGCTCAAAAATTATTCACCCATTCCATGCATTCCATGCCTTTTTTTTTTTTGTCGTTGTTTAACAGTCTAAATGCTTTCAGGGTGAGAACTGTTTGATACGTACATTGTATGTGATGTAACTAAAATTAAATCGCATTTCACAGTTAGATACCAGTGAGAAGGTTTTAATAAAAAGTGATTACTGAATTTACCAGCAAAGTAAAAGAATTGTCAACTTGGGTTTAATTTTTTATTTATTATTATCTGGGATTAGTTAAAGAGAAAAGCATGATAAGTTTAAGGTTGAAGAAACATCTAGGAGACCTTTTAGGAGGTTAAGACTTTGTAAGAAGTAAAAACCCTACAATTCACATTTTAACACACATCCATCATTGTATCAAGAATTCAGAACATATACAAAAATACATAAAAATTGCATTTTTTCACTATAACCATGTAAAAAACTAAGCATAACCACTAAGACCTCTGAAAATCAAAGAAATAACTGGGGGGAGAAACACACTAATTTGAAAAAATAATAAAAAACTGGAAGAAAATTAGTTTGGTGGTTCTAGTTCTTGGTTCCTAAATTTAATTTATCTACACATATAGTGAAAACAAACTAGTCAGTAGTGATAATGTAGTAGTATTGATGGTATAGTGATGGTTTAAACTTTATCCTTCAAAATCAAGTCAAAATCACTGGGTTGGCCTTTTTAAGACTTATCAGGTAGGAATTACATAATTGTTCAAGAACATATGGCAAGTCCTTCCCTTTATTTTTTCCCTTGCTGATAACTACCAGACAAAAGCAGTAACAGCCTAAAACATTTTGACTGCTTCAAGCAGAATGAAGCAACTACTTCCAGCAAGAAATTATGACCTTTAATTTAATCCAAAAGAATATGTTACCATCAAATATATTTTCTTTAAATAAATGTTTGTTGTGTTTTATTTTTAGCAAATTTCCTAAGAAGCCACAATTCCTTTAGAAAATAAACCTTACTTGCAACAAAAAAAAGCATTTGCCACTTGGAGAACAAAACAAGAATGCTTCAGTGGGTGATTTTTTTTGTTTTGAAGAGCCATTCCTCTATATAGAAGAGGTTAATTCAGAAATGTAACGCTTTACAGATAGTATCACTTTCTCAAGTCACCTGACATTCTTATTAAAAGGTCAGCTTTAAGTTGCTTACAGTGCTGCCAAAAATAACTTTTTAGGGTGAACTTTTTTTAAGATGAGCACCTTCACAATAATTCTTCCATGTAGGAATGATGAATTTCACTGGAACATCCACTTAACGATTATGACATAAAAGAAAATCACATATATGCAAAATGTCCACCTTAATGACATAATGCTTTTCTCATGTTATGTCAGAAGTGGTTTTCTGTCAACCCACATGAAAATCCATCCCAAGTCATACATTCTGAAAGCAGGGTGTGGGGATGGGGAAAGAAAGTTGGTTCAGCATGTTCAGACTAAGTTATCACATGGTCAAAATTCCTAAATTTTAGGAATGTATAACTTCTAGATAATATTTCTGAAAACTTCATTCTCCATGAATTTATTTAAACCTACTCAAAACCCATAATGCTATTAAGTTTGCCCAGGAGTAATTCCCACAGAGTAAGTGAACATGATGCAGCTGATGACTACAGGGGTTTATTGGGCCTTCCCCTGTAACTTGAAGCTTTGAGATAGGAAGCGGAATAGGGAAGGCCAACTCAAATGGGAAGCCTCAGTAAAAAAGGGGATCAAAAAGCAGGAACAGAAAGAACTAGAAGGGAAGTTTGAAAGTAGTGGAATTGAACAGCTCAAGGCTGGACAAAACAAACAAAAGGAGCCATGCCCACAAAATAATGCTTCACCCAAACCTGAAACCCATTGACAGTATGGGCTCTGTACATACTACTTTTGTTAACTTTGTTAAATCAAGAACAATCTGTAGAGTTGATTAAAATAATCCAACTTGGCTGATGAATCATGTAAAGGTCATCATCCTAACATGTAACAGAATCTGTGGTTTTGCTTAAATATTTTCCTTAAGGTCTCTGAATTCATAAGAAAGCAATAATTCTTGCAAGTTTTGCAAAGCCATGCAGAAAAAGAAAAGTTAGGAAGTGCAAAAGTAAGGCTGCCTGTGCAATTTAAATTCTACCATATGCTCAAGTGAGTCCAGAGGAGGGCCATGAATATGATCAGAGGGCTGGAGCACCTCTTCAGAGAAATTGTGGATGCCTCATCCCTGACAATTTTCAAGACAGAGCTTTTTTGAGCAACCCAGTCTAGTGGAAAGTGTCCCTGCCCATGGCAGGAGGTCGGAAATGGATGCTGCTATTGAGAAGAGTTGGAACTGGTCTCTTCCAACCCAAACCATTCTATGATTCTACAAATATAACTATAGCTAAGTTTCAAACCATTTTCCTGACAAAACCCTATCTCCTCCAGTGCCCATCAGTGATGGTTTTGAACAATTAAGATGTTTATTACAGAAGTTCTATGTTGTTTCTTGCAGGATTTGGAAGATGTACAGAGAACACCACAGTTGAAAGAAATGTTCATCTCGATTAAGGAAATAAAATATTTTGCTTTTTTTCCCTGATGAAAAGTTCTTAATTCCTGAATAACTGGCACACAACTTGAACTAAAACTTTTCACAAGTGACAATTTGTTTTCTTCACTTTTTGGTGCCTAATTTGAGATCCACACAAACAGCAAACTTAAGAGACGGCCAATGGATGTTCTGTTTTCAAAGAGCTATCTATGAATGTTAAATATTTCATAAAACCCCCAACTTTTTAGTCTTCTCAGACTGAACATTGAGAAGATAATGAATTCCATGAAATGCCTCATATTTACATCCATAGGCTGGAGATCATACCACCTTCTCCTAACACCATTGTAACAAAGCAGATCAGTATCTATCACAATAAGCACAATGCTTCTCTTCTACATGATCTTAGAAAAATTGCCCATTTTATCTCTGAGATGAGTTTGAAAAGTAAAGAGACAATGACACATTAAATGATGGAGAAAAGAAAGGTTTCAATTAGCTGTGTTTTATAAATGCTACTGGGAACTTGCAGGAAAACACAGAATCATATAATTGAAACTTAGGAAAACGAAAATGTTGACCAAGTTTCTGTGACATTTCAGAACTTGCATTTTTAAAAATCTAAAATTTAGAATAATAAAAAGACTACACAAGTGAAGACCTGTTTCTATATGCAAAAATAGTAGTTATCTAACTGCTGAGACACCTGCTTATTATTATCAGTATGTACAATATTCTAATAATTGCTTAGAAGCAATGCTTTGGCATGTCTCAAATTTTCTACTTAATGAAAGAAGGAAGAATTAAATAAAGAATAAATAATGAAATAAAACATGGTACCCTAAATTTAGTTACAGAATGTATAAAACGTCACAATAGCATAAAAACTGTGAAGTCTAAACATGCTGTTAGAAAATGAGAATGGAAAACTATTAGATTTCAATTCACAGAGCTGCTGACAAAATAGGTTTAGCGGAAGTATGGTAAAAAGGCAAATAATCTTAAATTATCTCAATAGCAGCCAAAGCTACTTTGTCAAATTAGTTCTACAGCAGGTGTTATGGTTAATTACAATTCTTTCCTGAAGAAAAATTGCTTACACATAGATATAGATTATAAATGTACATACCTATTTTGCCTTTACATTCAAAATGCTACTATTACTAGGAATGGATAATTTGCCTATGGTTTTGAAATATGCATAGTTTATTTCTCTCATACTACATGTTTTATTCACTCTTGTTGCTGACTAGGGGAGGAAAAAAAAAATAATCTCTAAACACATCTGAACACTTAGGAAATTTCCCTATAGAAGGGAAGTTATTAGCCCACACAGCACCAGAAAGAGTCCGAAGGGAAAGTTAGCTGACCTTATACTGAGTAAACAGAAATTAGAAAACTTTGTTTCCTGCCCTTTCTGAAATTTTATTCCCACCTCACCATACCAAACAAGTAGGTTGAGATGAGAAATTATAAGAACTACTTCAGGCAGCATCTTGCTAAATTAAGCACTTAACTGGGTTTGCAATAGGTTAGAAGACCATACCACCTCTGAGAGAACGCAGTAACTTCTACCTACTCCTATTGTTCCTCCCATTTGAAGATCATACAGAATTTCTTTACCTACTTTTAACACCTTCTGACAAAAAAATATGATTTTTCTGAAAATATGGAATATGCATAAACAGTCCTCATTCATGCGTAAAGAACACAGTGCTCCATTTTCAGCAACTAATTGCAACCAACAGTTACACACAAAAAGCTTTCAATATTGATTTCTGGAAGTTAAGAAAACAGAGTTGGAGGAAATAGGGAAAATAAAGAGAAAGGAGATACTTTTTCTATCTAAATTCTGCTAACTGCCATTATGCTAATGGTCCTGAACAGATCCTTTTCCTTAAATAACATGACATGTTACTATGATAAAAAAATATGATGGGAAAAACAGTGAAGTTTGTAAAGGCCTTTATTTCTTGTGTGAGTTTATGCAATAATGCGGAATAATGCCTTCAGTATATTTCTAGAAGCATCTTTTATTATTTTCAAATTTACAACACCATCTTAAGTGATTAGTAGGAAAAAGTAAAACAAATAAAGATCAGAGAGCCTTAGGGCCTCTCTTAAAGGTCATCACTGGATAGTTTCGGTATGATGTTTTGCTTTTCAGAATAATTTAAAGTTTTTTAAAGCACAGAGTCTTCTTAAAGACTCTACCCAGTCCAAGCAAAACTCAGATAAAACATACACATTTTAAGATCACTACATAACTTTAAACGAAGCAGTGCTATGTTTTAACTTCCCCTTGGTATGCTTCAGCCAGGAATCACTCATAAGTGATGTTAATGAAAGAAGAGCTATTTTATAAACTTCTAAGAAATGGAAATATCCACCATCCATTCAGCAAACGCATATTTTCTACTTGAAAATCACCTGGAACAGGAAAACAATACTTTTCCAGGTCTCTCTTCCTCTTACATTTAGTAATGCCCCTAGGCAAAAAAAATTAAAACTGGGGAAGATGACTGAAAGAGGGAAATATTAAAATGAATTGCCGTGCCCTTCATCTTCTCGTCTTCCTTACCTCCCAAAAGCAGATAATTACTTTATCAAACCTTTAAGAAAAAATTATTAATTTATTGTTCTATATTAATACCTTTAATGTTTTTAAGGAAGTCCTGCCTATATATGGAATTGCTCAGAATACCAACTGCATACTAAACTTACACCTTAGCTCTACCTTCACTGCTTTCGAGGGCTTATCTATGATCCAGTATAGCGGTAGGACAAGGGGTAATGGCTTTACTCTGGGAAAAGGTAGATGTAGCTTAGCTATTAGCAAGAAACCCATTACTGTGAGGGTGCTGAGACACTGGAGCAGGTTGCACAGAGAAGCTGTGGCTGCCCTGTGCCTGGAAGTGCTCAAGGGCAGGTTGGACTGGGCTTGGAGGAATCAGGTATAGTGGAAATGTGTCCCTGCCCATGACAAAGGGGTTGGAACTAGATGGTCTTTAAGGTCTCTTCCAACCCAAACCATTCTATGATTCTCTGGTT
>JANHGB010055876.1:0-18554 GCA_026283785.1 Coracopsis vasa
TCACCCACAGTACAAATGCAGGGAGGGGATGGGGTGTGGGGGGAGGGAGGAGGAAATAAATTTCTGATTCATGTTATAATATGACTGGAAGGAATGGCAACTGGTGTATTTGTAGATGTTTCACAGAAAATTTCAGGCCCATATTCAACAATATTACATGTTAGAAAACTAAAATCCATTGAGCTCAGGAGGAGGGGTTTTTTACCATGGAATTCAGTAGAAACAGGATTGGGATCTGATAAAGCCAGAGAACTCATAAGATCAAAAATGTGCCATCTTGAGGATAAGAAGTTTTGCTGAGATTGGTTATTTTTAAAATTTGCTCATTTGTGTGGCTCAATAACTTTTTTGTATGTTAAAGTGGGATTTGAAATACTGAGGAGCGTAGTTGTAAATTGGCAGTAAGTTGACAATGAATCTTTGAAATATTTGTTCATCTTAATTTGTTTTATGAATCTTGCCAAAATACTCTGAGTTTGACTATAACAATTATGTACAGTATTTTAATACTGACTTTTTTTCAAGATCCTTGAGACTTATAAGACTGGCAAATCTAAATTCTACAGATTCCTTTTATTAAAGTAAATAAGTCTTCTAATAAAATTATGGATTTAGAGATGTGAGATGCAAAAGAACTCTCTGTTTTCTAATTTTGTAATTTATATTTGCTCTACTCCAACAGGAGAACATTCTAATTCTATGCTAAAGAAAGAAATGAAATGCTAGAAAACCCCACCAACTATGTGCATTCATTAGTGTTGAAATTAAGGCTTCAATAGGAACAAAGCAGTAAAAAGAGATTGAAAGTTAAAATGTTATTTCTCTGTGTCAGCTCCCAGTTTCTATTTAAAATATTGATTGCACAAGCCAAAGTAAGTATACATCTACTTTGCATTGCAAACTGACTTGACGCATTGAACAGAGCATTTTTTTTGTATTTAATCTGTTTTGGACACACACCACCTAGGTGCAGTTCTAAAACTGAAGATCTGTGTTATGCTGTTTAACCTACCGCACATTGAATTTGCGTTCTAATGCTATTTCAATGAGTACTAGATTGTGTTGTATACAAAAGCTTCAACTCTATGATTGCTATGTCTAGCACCTACCCTTTAAGTTTGTAAGTACATACGTAAATACAAAATGGGAAAAATTATCTTCCTGTTTCGGACGTATGAATAGCATGGCATCATGGTCAGACAAAATAATTTCTCTTCTCTCTCTCTTAGTCTGCATGCCTGCAAAACCTGATAAACGCTAGGATAATCTGTCAGACCCAATGATGCATCCTTTTGAAAGACACCAAATTTTCTTTCCAGCTGACAATATAATAATATTAGTGAAAAAATTTCCTTCCTTCATTCTTTCCTTCTTTCTTTCCTTCCTTCCTTTCTTCCTTTCTTCTTTCCTTCCTTCATTCCTTTCTTTCCTTCCTTCTTTCTTTCCTTCCTTCTTTCCTTCCTTCCTTCTTTCCTTCCTTCTTTCCCTCTTTCTTTCCTTACTTTCTTCCTTTCTGCCTTCTTTCCTTCCTTGCTTCCTTCCTTCTTTCCTTTCTTCCTTCCTTCTTCCTTCATTCCTTCTTCCTTCCTTCTTTCATTCTTTCCTTCTTTCTTTCCTTCCTTCCTTCCTTCTTTACTTCCTTCCTTCCTTCCTGCTTTCCTTCCTTCCTTTTTTCCTTCCTTCTTTCCTCCTTCCTTTCTTCCTGCCTTCCTGCCTTCATTCCTGCCTTCCTGCCTTCCTTCCTTCTTTCCTCCTTCCTTTCTTCCTGCCTTCCTTCCTTCTTTCCTTCCTTCCTTCCTTCCTTCCTTCTTTCCTTCCTTCTTTCCTTTCTTACTTGCTTCCTTCCTTCCTTCCTTCCTGCCTGCCTTCCTGCCTTCCTGCCTTCCTTCGTGCCTGCCTGCCATTCCCAATCTCATTCTCAGCTCACTATTTGAAACTCACTGTTTTAGATACCCATGCGCAGTTCTTGTTGCAAACCGTCCAAAATCTAGAGAAAAAAAAAAAATCTTCTACCAGAAAGAAAAATAAAGCCCCATGATTTGGAATTGCTGTGTCAGTAATTCGCTTATCAACAAACTTTTTCTCTTTTTTTGAAGGTATTTAATCAGTAGCTATTATGTTCTATAATTCAGCTCAATTTCCTAAACAATACAGAAGAAAGAAAACAAAATTCATTGGTCTCAGTTATGTTCTCTTTAAAGTGTAAACAATACAAAAAATATTTGAGTATATATTTGTGACTAGCATAAAAAGTTATGACCATGATCCTGAATGCAGGTATGGAATTAATTTATTGAGGAAGACGTGCAACTTTTTTGTACTCTCACGTTCTAATGTTGAATTGAGCTTAGATTATATTTGAAATCATCAGTGAATATATGCTTTAAAACTAATTTTTTTAGTGCAATATAAACAACCATTTCAAGGTCGCAGCCACCATAAGAGAGTAAATTTGGAAACTGGTGGTATCATTTGATTTATACAGATATCTGTCTTAGATCAGCTTTTTGGAGTTAGTGAAGAAGATGATTAAAATTGTCTGATCTTCTTTGTAAATGTTTTATGGTTCTGATTAAGTGGCTTGGGAACATTATGCTATGCTTGAGGGGGTAAATTGACTCTGTTGCAATAGTCTTATTAATTAAGCCTGCTAGAAATCTTGGAGTCTTTTACTGTGTCCAGATTGTTTGTAAATATTTTAATTTATTTCAATGTGTATATGTTTTCAATGTAAATTTTGTTTCCTTTCCCTTCTTTAATCCTAAAATAGGCCTTGCTTCCAGGAAATAAAAAGCAAACATAAACCCCCCAGATTTCTGGTTCAATAAATTGTTTGGATAAGTTTATGAAAACTACCCTTCTTCAACTGGTTGAATTTGGAATACTAATTTGAAACATCTCTGAAAAAAAATATGGATATTTCCTGTTTGTGGAAATTCAGAAATCTGTAAATTTACATATTCTGACATCTTTGATACATGCATATTTATAAATTGTCATATAGAAAATTATATGTCAACTAAAGCTGGAGACTTTACAATGTATTTTATTTTAATTTTTTGTCAAAAGTTCTACTTAACATGAAGAAATGTAGGAGGTAGGATAAGCATGAATTTAATTTCTCACTAAACTTGAAGACTCATTCGGCACAGATCTGTTAAAAACCTAGGGATCTGTGTGCTTGTATAGGATATGGAAAGGTAAAAACTCAAGTCTCTGGTTCTGCCTAGTAATCTGAATTGTTCCTTATTTGGCTGTAAAGAGGTAAACTATTCTGAATATTTTCCATTGCAGCTTTTTGTATATTTAGCTAATTATTACAGCAAGATTGATACTAAATCTAACTCTCACAGATCATTGTGGTTTCAAGCTATGGACAGTTTTGTTGCTTATGAGAGCAAGACTTTGGGTTTTATTGAGTGTGTATGAGATATTTGTTCTTATTCTGAGAAAGTTGATAGCATGGAAAAGTCATATTCTATTCAACTCTCATGACAATATGTTAGTCTTTATAAGAAACCAGAACATTATCCTGTTGCTGATTTTGCTTGTAAATTATTTTCCTCCTTGTCAAATTAGGACACATTTGGAGAAATGTGGGTTGAACACATCCATGGAAAATTGCACTTTAAAATAATGATGAATACCTTATATAAAATAAAGGCAGCCAAGAAGGCCAACATTATCCTGGCCCGTATCAGCAATAGCGTGGCCAGTAGGGCCAGGGCAGAGATCATCCCCCTGTACCTGGCACTGGTGAGGCTGCATCTCAGCACTGGCGATGTTGCATTCAGCTCTGGGGCCCTCACTACAAGAAAGACTTTGAGATACTGCAGGAAGTCCAGAAATGGCAAATGAAGCTGGTGAAGGGTCTGGAGAATAAGTCTTATGAGGAGCAGCTGAGGGAGCTCTGGTTGTTTAGTCTGGAGAAGAGAAGGGGGAACCTTATTGCTCTCTACAAGTACCTGAAAGAAGAATGGAGTGAAGAGGTGGCTGATTTCGTCTCCCAGGTAACAAGCAATAGAGTAACAGGTAACAGCTTCAATCTGTGCCAGTGGAAGTTTAGACTGGATATTAGCAAAAATTTCTTCACCAAGAGGGTGGTCAGGCATTGGAATAGGCTGTCCAGGGAAGTGGTGGAATCATCATTCCTGAAGTGTCCAGAAAATGAGTAGATGAGGCCCTTAGTGACATGGTTTAGTGGTGAATTTGACAGTGCTGGGTTAACAGTTGGACATGATGATCTTAAAGTTTTTTTCCAACCTATCTGAATCTATGATTCTATGAAAGATAACCAAATGAGGAAAAATACATCAGATGTGAAACTGTGGGTAAGAATAAGGGCAGCATAACTTTAAAAAATATGGTTACATAAAGCATAAATAGAAATATCAGTAATCTATGCACTCTTACAGAAAAATTGTGATTCCATTCCTATAGGATGCTAAGTGCACTCTAAGCCTCCTGTATACAACTAATGTGATATAAAATGCCATGCAGTAAATGTTAAGTAGGTGTCTTAGCCTGTAACTAAACCCCTAAGCTTCTAATAGTATTTTCCATATTTTTCCCCATTTTCAAAGAAGAAATTCACATTAGCGATCCTATTTTTAACTTCACTGAAAGTAGAAAAATACATAGTTCTCTCGGGGAATTACCAATTCGAGAGTTAAACCTTGTAAAAAGGAGGAATGAATCAAGCATCCCTCTGATATCTGGTATGGTTAAAGATCTCTGCACCAGTTCAGAAATTATTTGTATCGTTGCACAGTCATTCTGATAAAGAAGACATTTCAGGAGTTGTTTTTGTTGAGTTCAGTATGCAATTACAGCCTAAAACATTTGGTATTGGGGGGAGGAAAATGGGAGAGATGTTGTGGTGGCGGTATTTACTACTATCAATATAAAGTACTTCAAGAAAATTTCAAGGTAAGTTAAGAATTGGATGTCTTAGAAGTTTTTTGCATTAATGGGGAGCTAGTTGGGACAATGTGGAAGTGACAAGCTTAAATGAAAGGAATCATAGAATCATAGAAAACTTAGAATGGTTTGGCTTGGAAGGGATCATCTAGTTCCAACCCCCTGCCATGGGCATTGTCACTTTCCACTAGACCAGGTTGCTCCAATCTGGACTTAACACTGCCAGGAGTGGGGCATACACAGCTTTTCTGGGCAACCTGTTCCAGTGCCTCATCACACTCATAGTGAAGAATGTCTTTCTTGTATCTAAGTCTACCCTCTTCAGTTTAAAGTCATTACCACTTGTCCTATCTCTACCTATCCTTGCAAAAAAAAACCAAAATCAAATAACCCTCTTCCGCTTTCCTCTAGCCCCCCTGTAGGTACTGGAAGCTGCACTACAAGCCCAGCTCTCTCAGCCTGTATTCACAGGACAGGTGCTTCAGTCCTGTGATCATCTTTGTGGCCCTCCTCTGGACTTGCTTCAACAGGTTCATGTCCTTCTTATGTTGGGGGCATCAGAGCCCAACCAATCCCCAGAGACCAAGTCCAAGTGGACTGCTGACAGTCTTTCTGCTTTACCTGACCTTCTCCTAAGAGCCATTAGCTCAGGAACTGTTTCATCTGCAGTTTGGTGAGAATTCAGAGCCTCACTCTGCCCTCATAGACTGGAGCTGCGCCCAGTTCTTGCTGATCAAGCAGCTTGATTTGTGATATTCATTGACAAAGGTCTACTTTGTTGACTATGAAAAAACCTGTTCCACATAGCTGTTTGCCTGTCCTGAGATTTAACAATACAGCAAAAATGTTAACCTCACACATCTACTACTTGGGAATGATCATGTGCTCGCAAAATACCAGTTAGCAAATGTGAAAGCAATAATCCCTTCATTCATCAGTCTATTCCCACAATTTAGGTACTCCAGTCCTCACCCATTCCTTTAGAACATGCATGGTTCTCTCTGTTCCTGTCAGGAATCTAAATAAATTAATAACAAAGTTCCGTCTTAAATGCCCTGGGAGTTGGTTTGCTACGGGATTTATACCTCCTCAGAAGAATGCCTTGTCAGTGCAAATGCCCTTCTTCTTTGTCTCTGGTCTAGCTGCTGGCAGTTACTTTTTCCTCCCTGTTGATCTCCCAGACTTTTCTCAGGAAAGGCTAGCTGCTCCAATGGCAATAGACTGCTAATAATGGTGGGTTCAATATTATAATCATGGCCAAAACATAACTCAGGTGAAAAAAGAGGACATAGAATAGTGTCTTTACCAGTACATTATCTTTCAATAGAGGTATCTTTGGGCCCTGAAATAAATCAACAATCTTGAATTCAGATGACTTACTTGCTACGACTGCAATTACGGTTACCGGCAGTTTCTTACCCATATGTTCTATGCAGAGTCACCTTTTAAGTAGATATCAATCAAACAAATTTTTTATATAATGAACCTTATAAGAACAAAGTGTTCTGTATTTTTAATTTCTCTTTTGCTTTTCCTTTGCCTATAGCATATAAAAATTGCTGTTGTTAATTTATATATTCTATTTTAAATATGCTAATATCCACTTGATAAAAGGCAACAGCTATTACTTACTGTATAATCCCTTAGTCAGCAACTAAGTGCACAAGAACAGAATCTGTGTTCAAACCCTTGTTTAAAGCATTCTTTATTGTAATTCAGTTCAAGTGTTCTTCAAATAAAAATGTTTCTTTAACTACAGTATGCAAGATATTTCTTAGCTGTCTCTCAGTTTGTCCTACTCCCTGTATGGGGGCTGGTATCCAAAGGCAATGGGATGGGCCCTGGCCAGCAGGTCCCTGATTTGCTGTCCCATTAAGGAGCCCCCTGCACTCCCTCCACAGATATCTGTAAAATCAAAGCAATTTGGGGAAAGAAAGCTTTCTGTGTTCCAACACGGAAAATGTATTTGCATGCTATGCACAGATTTAAATTTAAAATAAATAAATAAACAAATAAATGAACCCCAAACCCTGAAGCCTGGATAATATGCTTCTCTTAATTTAAAACAGAATTCTATGATCAGAGGCATGGAGTGCATTTTTCACTTAGCAGCTTTGTTTCAATGAGTTCAGAGCTGATGGCTCCATCTTTTGTTTACTTTTTCATTGTTTGCAACCTACCTTGCAATAGCACACACTTCAGTAGCAGTCTCAGTCATTTGCAGAGCCAGTCATATGAAGAAAATTCTCCTTAAGGGAGTGAACATTTTCACACCTCCTTGAGTGCTGTTTAAGTGAATTGCTGTACTCATTTGGAAATGTTGAAATAAATTATAGGAGACTTTCTCCCTTCCCCAAATCTAATGCTCATTGTATGTACCAAAAAGAACTCCACTACTTTCCTATTCTTAAGAACTACATGGAAAATAGTGCACTGAACAAAATGTTGACTACAGTATACAAAGCAATAACCAAAGCAACAAAAGAAATCCATGTATTTATATAGTAATTTTGATGAGATAGGCAAACTTTAGACAACATGAGATATATGTCTGTTATTAACATCTTGAAATTTTCTGTGGTATTAGGGTTAAAAGGAAGATAACATTTGCACTCTGTCAGATTTGACTTCTTCCCTGAATGGGGGTTGGGCGGTGTCTGTCATTTTGGCTTTTGTGACCATCTTTCAACCTGTAAGTGAGATTCATAAGTCTTACAATGAATTTTAAATCCCCAACACTGACATCTATTAAGTCTTCTTATTTAAGAAATGAGCTGGTAGTTGGAAGTGTAATAACAAGAAAAATAAATGAGTCTTACTCCCAGGACTACAACAGACCTTCAGAAAGACTTCTGTTTTCAATACAGGAGTCCTTGTACAAAAACTCGATTCCTTCCTATTTGGGAGGTCACTGGCATTTCATCAATGATTACCCTATACTCTGCTAAGAAAAAGACTCTCACTGAATTCAGTTAATGTCAGAAATATTCAGTTAAAATCCAATAAGTCCAATGAAAGTTGAAAAAAGTGTCCTCTAATATGTAAGAATCTATTCAGCCATTGCAGTAAACTTTCTAGGAGTCTAAAAGAAATGGCAGGTATGTTATGTAAGACATGACAACCCCCAAAGTATATCATAGTAAAATCAGTTGTGATAAAATACAAAAGGAATGAACAGATGGGAAAATCATTTTGAAATGTTTGTGAATAGATTATGATTTTCCTGAATACACAGCACCTGAGAGAATGCTAGCATGCAATGCAAGTTGTTTCATAAAATCATGTTGCTGACAACATTTTCAATGGATTGACTTCAGAACTAATGAATAATCTCTCTGGAAAAAGTAAATCAGTTCAGTTGTTATCCAATGCTAGGCAATACAGTGGATATATGAAATGGCAAATTCTTCTCCCTTTATTATACCACAATGCCAGAGCTTTGAAATAATATTTTTATTGCCATTTCAGAGTTTTATTATAGATCAGAGATTTCATTTACTGAATAAAATAACCTAAGAGTAGGATTTATTTTAAAAAATTAAAAAATTAGACAACAGTGTTTGAACTTATGGACCATTTTATAAAGCTTGAATGTTTTGTGGTGAAACAAGTATCAAACTGACAATCTATTTGTAAATCAACGTTCTTTGAAGATCAAACTGTTGTGTGAGTGTAGCCGGTATTTTCCTTATTGTATGGATTGAGAGATGTAGTATTTTGTTGCTTTTTTTTTTCTTTTTTATAATAGTGAAGAATAGGTATTTCTCAGGGCTTTTTTTTTCATGATAACCTTTTAACATCAGACAGAACAGCCTTCTGCATTATGTCAATAAACAATCTCCAGCAAAGAGTACGGACTCAAAGAGCTCAATCATACATGAATCTGGATGGAAAGCTAAGCTCAAAACAAGCATACTCAGTTCATTGCCTTTGGCTGCAGAGAAATCCTGACTTTTTGTGCATTTGCAAGACTAGTGGAGGTCCCCTGGATATGGTTCCTTTTAGCATACTCATTTGCCCTGATGACTTATCTGTGGGTACACAATATATGGTTTCTGAGTAGCCAAATGGTTTCTATTATATAATTAACACTGTCAGAGATTGTTTACTAACAATAATTTATAAATATAGTCTGTCAGGAAAATACCTTTTTATCTTGTTATAATTTAGAATATTTTATATTTGTTAAAACAAATAATTTACTGAAATATTTTTTCCATGTATTTATAAGGACAAATTGGCATTGTCAGAGTAAAGTAGGTCAAGAAAGGAGATCCTTCCCCTTTACTCTTTCCTGATGAGACACACCTGGAGGGCTGAGTCTAATTCTAGGCTTTCCAGTATCAGAGTGAGATGGATATACTGGAGCACATCCACTGCTGATCCGCAAACATTGTCAAGGTCTTGGAGCATCTGTCATATGAGGAGAGGCTGAGAGCTAGGACTGTTCAGCCTGGAGAAAAGAGGGCTCAGAGGGATCTTATCAGTGTGTAAAAATACCAGATGGGGTATATCAAAATCAGAAACTCTGGGATTCTGTGATCTGATCACTGCTTCATGAATTGCTGTGCAAGTATTTTGCTAACATAGATGATTAAAAGAAAAAAGAATCATTCCTAAGGAGAAATACAATGTTCTTTTTTGATACAGAGTTTGACTAGCAAAAGGTCTTTTTCCTTCTTTTCATATTTAGCCAAACACATAGGTTTCCATAATCCTAATTTTTCCCTTGCTTTTTTGTAAACAAGGGTAAGCCATAAACTAGGTTGTCAGCATCTTATCTTGGATCAAAAAACATATCCATTTTCCTGAATAGTATAAAGGTTATCAAAGTTATTAACTACTTCATTATTTACTAGTAACACAGTATTTCCATCTCATCTGTGAGCCGTCTTAAGCATTCTCCTGGAAATGAAAGCAAAACAGGGTTAGCAAAATCTTCAATAATATATAGTCATTGCATCACTGAAAGGCAATGATCTGCTGCCTTCATCTAGAGGCCTTATGCATGTAATTAAACATATGAGATCTCCCAGAAACATTACCTTAGCTGGGACTGAATGACAGAGAGAAGTGGGTATCTCCAGATAGCAATTTATTCCACGTAAGAATTATTATTTTAGGATAGGATATATCACCCCTTGGAGAATTCTATCTCTCTCCACTTGCAATTAAGACTATATTCTCTTTAGTGATTATATCAGCTTAGAAAAATTATCTAATCTTATTAGACAGTCAAATTCTATGAACTAATGTGAACTCTGTATTACACTGAACGGTCAACAATCTGTCAGGGAGTAAGAATTTCATACACAGAAGCCACTGGTCTTACCACATAATTCTTGTTAATTTTTAATTCTACCCTGTTGCCACCTTTATCAACAAGGTTTCTGTGAAAGTCATTAGCAGTCAGTTAACAAGGGTGACAGACCAGTGCAGGTGTAGTCTGTTTCAAGTACAGTAAGCACAACTTACACCTAATTTCTATTTCTTGAATCAAATCGTGACACTCCAGAAGCTTCTTTTCTGCTCATCTCTTCTTTGTAGGTCACGAGCATTCCTACAGAGCTCTTCAAAGAGCTTTTGTCCTCTTCAGTTTCCAGGAGTTACACTGTACATCTGAATGTGTTCATAAGTAGAAATCAGTATTTCAAATGTAGCTTCAGAATATTTATGCAAAGTCTTCCGGTATTTATACTGACATATTACTCTCAATATCATTTATTTTAGGTTGAACACATTATCTTAGTAAGAGATGTCACTGGAAACTGCATTCATTAGAGTTCATTGAACTATTCAGGCATTCATTATGTCTGTGAATTAGTGAATCATTCAGGATTTGACCCTTATTTACTTCTGAATAACATTAAAAACTGCTGAAAATGAATTCAGATTGTAAGCTTTGCTTATTCAGATACTGCTACTCAGCAAAGACACATTATACTCTTTCCTCTAATTTTATGACTGCAATATTTCAAAGAGAAGATTAAAGAACAAATCCATTATGTCTTTCTGGTAAATACATTGGCCTCAGAATGAGTTCATATGGCACTCAGGAAGCTTCATACTTTGTGAATGTTTTCAAGAGTTCTCAGAGAACATTCATATGATCTTACAAATCTCACAATGTATCAGACTGGGAGCTTTTATTTAGAAAAAAAACCCCAAAATAACACATAAATAGGGTTTTCTTCATTCTCTGATAAAGACAGTACTGAGGCTGTTGACATTTACTCTCAGGATTAGAAGCTAGCTATCTTTGGTACTTTCCAACATGATTTGAGCTCCTTGGCTTGAAATACTCAGTTTCTTGGTGTGTTTGCTGAAAATAGATTGGGCATAGTGGCTGGGTAATTTAGACACTTCTCTACATCTCCTGAAGTGTCAATTGATTTTGGTTTAGTCTTAAGGTAAAAGCTACTTCCCTACTAGTATCCCAGCAAAGTCTCAAATGGCTGGACAAGAACTATAAACAAGCTGATCTTGCATGTAGTCAATTGCCTATAGAAATCAGTGTTACTTCATCAGGATATCCCAATGGGTTAAGCTAACTCAACATGGCACATGTCACATACATATGAATACCTTGTGCCAAAATGACCCCTTTTTTGTAACTGCAGTTAAATCTTTCTTAAGCATTTACCCAGAAGACCAGAAAAAAGTTGATTGCATAGTACCAATTATCTTTAACTAAAGGTTGAACAAGAATACATTGAAAAAATCAGGGATGATGAAAGGCATGGGGAGAGTGTTGCATATTAGATTCTGTCCTTACTGCAGATGCCATTGTATTAATAGAAGCTATAATTCAATGGGAAAAAAAAAAAAAAAGGCTTTCATCTCACAGCAACTTCCTGGCAGGTTTGAAAATATATCCTTCATTTGTCTTTGTGTTTCTCACAAAAGTACAACAGACCAAGACAGTGGTGTTCTTATTGATTTTTTGCTGTCTGACAGAACTGCTGAGTTTCAGTGGCTTTTTGCATACACCTTCAATTAATCATTCAGGTAGATGGTGTCCAGCTGAATGTAACCTTACACTACTACATTTGTTCACTGTTTCCTGCCATGTGACAGAATTTATCTGATCTGCAGTAAAACCAGGTATAAACTTTCTGTGACAATAAAGAGAATCCTGAAAAGGATTAAGTGCTGTATATGCAGTAGTGTTAACTCACATAACAAGCATCCAGCTCTATTTCATTAGCATTTCTATTCAAATCATATTTATTAGCTACTTCTCCTAGCAACTGCATAAGTTACAGTCTCCAGGCAAATTGCTCTGTGTTGTACCATCCTGTTACTTATTACAGATGCTTAAAACATTACCATGAAAAAAGCAAAGTTTGCAATGCAGCTCTAACACCAATTTGATATAAATGTGCTCATCTATCTCATCAGGGTAGATGATATTAAGAAGTAAGGAGCCAATTGGATCTGACAGAAAAGAGTTATAACATGTATGAGTATGGTGGAAGGCCATGGCATGGCCTGTGATGGAAGCAGAAATCCTTTAAACCTTCTCTTCTGTTACAATTCACAGAGCACATGCAGCCCACAGGCAAGAAGACAGTGGATATAAAGCTTTAAATCTTACTCATATACCTTGTCAGCTCCTTCATAGTGGTAAGAATTTGGGTTCAGAATGGTCAGGCAGATAGCATTTTAAAAAGTTATTGTGGCTAAGAAGATCAAACTGCGTTTGTCAATGGATATCTTGGCCCTTTGAATTCTAAGACAGTATTCTGAATTCCTGTTCATATAACGTAACCCTTTCTTTGCTAAATTACCTTTGGGTTTGGGCCTTTTACCAACCCATGCAGAGCTTACCAAGCGTACAGCAATTATTTATAGGTTATTATGCTTATTAGATAGATATGTTGGCTAATACCTGAGACTAATGTGTTACTATCAATAGCATGAGGTGCTTGATGAGTCTCTGCTGCCCAGAAACCCTTCAGGCAAGGGGGGGGTGTCAGCCTTCAAACAAGGCTGTTGCTGAGTTCTACCTTTCAGTTCTTTACGTGTTTTTCTCAGCATTTTATATTGCTTCACATTGCTATTTTTCTCTCTATTCCCTGAGCTGGTAACTGGTATTGTGTCAAAAATTTGTCCTCTGTCTTTGTTTTACTTTCCTTTTCTTACCATGCACATCTTCAGCATTGAAAATCTCTCACAGCTCAACAATAATTTTTACAGTAAAACTGAACCAAGATCATACAGCTGTGTTTCAAAGAGCTGGGCCCTGAGCTGTGGGTTGCAGCAGGTAGACATTTATAACTGTGGATGTCTGAGAGCTCATCATGGGGAGTAGGGGATGATCAGACACAATTTCCTCGCCTTTTAGCCACTAAGCCAGTATCTACTAGAATCGTTTGAGAGCTTCAGTGTCCCAGGGAAGCACTGAGTTTTTCAAGAGTAAGGTAATGTAATAGCCACTTGTATCTAGAGAGATCCATTTCAACACTGGGATTTTTCAAAGGAGACCAGGCAGAAATTAGAGACCTAATTAACTCCTTTTACACACCTAGTTACTTTAAACTGCTTTTGAAATTCCATTTAGTTTTTTCAGCTATGTTAAATCAAAATAATAACTAAAACCGTTTAAAAGATCCCAAGAACTCCAGGCTGGAGAAAGTCTTTAAAATTCTTTAGCATATTTTCTCACCTTTCAGAAAACTCATTCATTAATAACATCTATCTTGAAAACTATTATTTGGGGGGAGGGCGTAGGGCGGTGTTGTCTTATATTTTCCTTGGAATTCTCTGTTCCAGAACCTGACTGCTCTAAGAGTTGGGACATTTCTTCTAATTTCCCGCTAAATTCTTTTTCCAGCTGTGCACACCCATTTCTTCCTGTGACAACACTGGCATTTCACTTAGGTGGTCCTTTTCTCTCCTGATGTTTACCCAGCTTTTACAGACTAGCTTTTATTCCTTCTCAACTTGTGTTTCACTAGGCTAAATAAACATTGTTTCTAATCTCCTGTTAAATAGGCAACCTTGCATTCATATCATCCCAGTATTGCTTCTCTAACTAAAATCTTTAGCTTCATAGCAAAACAAAGTCCAAATCTGGAGACAACTTTTAGAGAGCAGAAAATTAATTAATCTCCTAGGGTTTTGGAAATAGTACAATAGAAACTAAAAAAGTAGTTACAATATAAAGTAATATTTCAGGTGAGTAGTAAGATGTAGAAGGAAACATGCTGGTCCTGTGTAAAAACTAATGTTAAGACTGAAACATGCTTCATCAGCTTTTTGCTTTTACAAAGTTTGTTTGGTTTTCGTTTTTTGGTTTGGTTGGGTTTTGTCTAATTTTTAATGCAGACAGAATATCTTTGGAGTAAATTATAATTTCTGATGATAATTTCAAGGTGACTTTCGAATGCTTTCTAAAAACGGTGGTCAGTTTACCATTTAGTTCTATAGTGACTACTTTTTTCGAAGGTTAATATATCTCAGCAGTTATCAGGGCTGTCTCTCAGCCTGCATGTGGGAGAGGAGTAGTTAGTTTGGTGGCTGTGTGAGGGTGGATGTGTGTATGGGCAAGAGTAAAAGTGTGAGGAAGCAAAATGTGTAGGAGGTAAGTGGTATCTCTGGCACTTTTGCTGACAAACACTGACTTCTTTCAAAAGAAGCAGTATAGAAATTTTTAATCAGAACTGGGCATGGGAAAAAGTTTTTCTGAAAGCATATTAGTGTAGTTAAGACTCAGGTTCTGTTGGTGCAAACGCATTTTGCTGTGTCCACTTTTAGGAGTATAGCCTCTGAATGTCAGTAAAATGAAAAGGGAGTTTGTTTGTAATTTTCTATTTCTGTCTAAACATTGTTGTGTGTTCAGAGGACAGAACAATCTTTATGGCCTTGCTACAAGTGTGGGAAATTGCTTTGAGTTTTCTCAATGGGAGAAGCAAGCTGACTCCCGGGATCCACACCAGAACAAAGACCCTGATTGTAGACAGAGGTGCATGCAGCCACAGGATTTCACTGGGAATAATATCTTACTTTGTCCTTTGAGACCCCCATCATATTCTCTCAGCCCTGTCATATGATCACCAGACAGCTGAATGGGATAAGCATGCCATTTTTCTTCGGGGTTTGACCAATTACTTGCTCTCCAAAGAGGAGTGCAGATAGACAGCTAATACACAAATGGAGCCTCCGCCACACAATAAACAGAACATATCCTTAGTCAGGGGAACAGAGGCTCTTGTTAACTGAAGAGGACCAGTGGTGAATGGTGAGGCTCAGAAGAAAAAAATCTAAATGAACGGCCATGTTTGCTTCTGCAGTGTTTTCTGCAGCCTCTATTGTATCCTTCTCTCTCTGTAGCCAAGTGACCTCTAAACCTTGAAAACAGCACACAGGGCTTTTTTCTTCCTTTTCTGTGCTGACTATTATCCTTTCATCTTGAAAGGTCATTGGGTATCGGCTGAAGAAATATACCACTTAGCTTTGAGTGTTTTCTCTGAAGTGATTTGCCTGTTTGTTTTATAAATGTGAGTCTGTCTACAAACAATTTGAAAATTAGTTAATCGCCTTTTCCAGTTGACATACAGTAGGTGTTATGCCATAAGAAGAACAGGTTAATCCCAAAGCAGATTGAAATACTTCATCAGCCACATGCAGGGTTCAGTGGTCTGGTGTGGTGACAAGGCAGTTGGAGGTTCAGTAGTACAAGCAGTTCCTGCAGGACTGGGGAAAACAAACCATCTAGAGAAACTCTTGATATTTAAAGGTTAGAAATACTTACTAAAATGAGTTGGAGGGGGATTTGAGGAATTTTTTTACCTGAAAGATCATGTGCAGATTGTATACATATTTCAAGTGTCATACTAGTAAATCTAGACAAGCTCAAAAGAGTCATTATATTTATCACTCATACAGGACAAGATATGACTCAGGAATCTGAACTATTGCGTGTCATATTCCAGTTCTGAGGTGGTGGAATTCTTTTCAAGTATCTTTTTACCAATTTGCAAAAGGTGGTTTACTTCATTTACCTGCAGGTGGTAAAGACACAGGGAAGCTGTAACAAAAAAGATCAATTTCTCATCAGCCCACCATTGTTATGTCTAAGAATTTTTAAATGGAATTAAAAATTTATGAAATTTTCAGGGAGCTGTGGGGGGTTCCTGACAATTGTTTGTGGGATAAACATGTATGTATGTTTAATTAACTTGTCATAGCAGATATATAGATAATGGATATAGTCATATTTTGGACTAGTAAAGGTATGCATATCACTTCAGCAAGTCATCTTTGATTGCTGAGGCTGGGCCTGTATCTGAAAAAGGAGCTGTAAAGCAAAAGCAACAACTTATTCTTTTCTGGTGTGAATCTGAATAGTCATCTTGCTCCTTTTCTTGTATTGTTTACACAAGTTCATCTTATTATTTTATCTGAAATGGAAATGAAGAAAAAGATCCACACTGAAGTTGCAGTGGACAGTTGGAAGTTATGAAATGGCAGAAGAGAACTGTGAGAAGGAGAACAGCTGTGAAAATGAAGATATCAATATACTGATTCTGGAGAGAAACATCACCTCTTATTAGAGAGGTGTGGACTTGCTAGTGGTTGAAGCAAAAGAAGTAATCCTTATTGTCTGTCTATCAAAGAGCTTTATCAAAGTAATTGAGAACAGACAAAAACTCCAAACAAACACAAATTGCTTTTAAATCCATTAAGCAATTGCCACTACCTACCAGGCATTGACATTTTTTTCCAGAACACTGTCACCACACAGGTTTTAGTTGCTAGAGTTTCCTGCAGCCAGGGATAAAGAGTACATGTCTAAGGCAGGCAAAAGGACCCCTCAACTTTAGAAGTGGTACATGCCATTTAGAGGAGAGGAGACTTGATGGAAGGATATGAGTCATGCTCGAGCTACCTCTCTCTGGGATCTCTATGTTTTATGGGTAAGTACAGTTTCTCAGTCTCCTGAGATGTCAGGCTTAGCACCTTTCAAAGCTCTAGGATCATTACATTTTTCAGAGAATTGGAACCTATACATTGTGTGCGAGATTACTGTGAAGCAATTAATCCTTCATTCGATGACAAGTGCTTAAGTGATTTGGAAGACATACTGATGTTCCACCTTACCATGCTGCACATTGCAGAAAGCTGAAAAATAGTGTTTTCTGGAAAGCTGCTGTGTTTATTTATCTGTGTTTCATACTGCAGCTCAGAGATCATGAAAGAAAAAAAATGTAATTGACAGTGTTTATGCTCTTTACTTATTACTCTGCATTTAAGAGCACTGGAAATTAACCATGTCTAAGTGTAGGTATAACTTCCTTGACTATTATACAGGATTAAAAAAATCAATCCCTTAAAATGAAGAAGAATGTTTTTTCTGGGTTCCTGCTTTTAGGTTATTTTGTTCAGAGAGACAGAAAATAAAAAATTTTGGATCAACTGAAAAATTTGTTTGACTCAAAGTTGCTGAGCAAAATGATTTATTTCACAATATAACACAGACAAAGTTACCCTCACAAATGTTAGACAAATGTGCACTGTTTGCTGTGACAGCCTGTTTATAGCCAGGAAAAGTAATGATATCTCCATGGGGGAAGAAAATTTCCCTATACCTTATGGGTTGGGTTTGAGTGGGATTTTTTTCAGTAAAAAAGAGTAATGACAGCTGAGTTGAGGTCCAGCTACTATTTATTTTAATAAAGGTGTATCTATGCTTTCCATAACTGCTTTTCAAATAGCAACATTGCAACGTTTAATGTAATTTTTTTTCTAGTTTTCTGTCCTTGAAATAATAGTCATAATTAATATTGTTTAGTAGTAAACAGGCTACTACCATATGAGAAAGTAGAAATACAAAGTAACCTCCTGCCTAGGTAAACAGAAAAATATGGGCTCAAGGAACTGTAATTGAGCCACTCCTATCAGAGAACTGAGTCACAGATGACAATGTTCATGAGTTTGCACAGACTAGCCAAGGCCATGATATAGTGGAAGAAATACATTGAAACAATACTTAAAACATGGTTCTCCAAGTGATGTTTGTTGAGAGTTGCCCAGACTCATCGAAGTAGGAAGTGGTAGCTATCTATCTTCCAAATATCACTGTAGCATAAAGAAGGCCATCATATAAACTTTCATAGAGGGGAAGTGTGATTTGTTAAAACTGAGACTGTAACTGAGAAAAGGTAATTTCTGACAAGTGTATTTTGCATAAAGAAATCACGATTTTTTGCAGTTGAAATGCCCATTTGATATTTTTCAAGAGGTATTTTTTTTTTTTGGTGGTATTTCTTGGATGATGTTATTTGGAAATTAGGCTAATTTACAGCAAAATGCTTTAAAGATTGAGATTGAAATAAATTAAATATTTCCTAGCTATTGTAATGGAACTCCATTTCAGTCATAAATTGAGTAAGATTTAGCTTCAGATTTTCTGAGGATTTTAGGCTTCTTTTTGATAGGAAAAAACACTGGAGGATTTATTCACCAGTTTAAATTAGATATAAAAAAATCCACCAGTCCTCAAATCTGCTGCTGCAACTGGTTAAATCAGTTAACAAAAAAATCTATTTGCTTGCTTAAAAATCACTGTATCTAAACTAAGCTTTTTATTCTACTTTTAATAATTCCTACTTTTTTGTTGTTGTTTTCAT
>JANHGB010055880.1:0-24163 GCA_026283785.1 Coracopsis vasa
AAATGATTTTTTTTCTTCTTCTGTTACTTCTGACCCTTTTCCTCACAGTGCCTAAGGGGCATTTAAGCAGCAAAAATGATTTAACTGCAGTTAGTTCCACTTAGACATGCACTTCTGTCATTGACTTGTCTAGTTCTAGTTTTCCTGTGTTCTGACACACTGGAAATTAACCTCACACAGTTCCAATACATTTGACTTTTCTATGGTCACTTGTTGATGTTGCAGGGAAAATTGCATTTATAGTACATTTGTGAGTGTTTTTGACTCAGTTTAATTCCTTGTACCTGGTCCTGTTCATAATATGCTTGCTAACAGGTTTTTACCCAAATTGCTCTGAAAAGTGAAAACCTAAACTCAATACTTTTTGAATATGTTGCTTGTTATGAATCTTGACTGCTATACTATATCCGGTCTTTTACAGCACTGATCAGTTTAGCCATATGGTCCCAATCATAAAAAGTGCTTATGTGTGTAAATGATCCCATACTAAATTCAGTAGTTAGGAAAATGCTCAAATGCTTTGTTGAATGGGGGATTAATATTTTTATAATTATTATTTTCTATCATTATTTCTTATTGATGTTAGAAAATAATGTATAGAAAGAAGTTCTTCCTGACTTGCATACCAATAATTTCAGAGTGTGATATATTCACTGAGAGCAGTGAAGATGTCTCCAATTTATGCTAGAGGTTAAATTAGGGATAAGGTTAACCAGTGGTATTGTTGAGGTCTGCTTTACGTTTTCAGTACATTAATAAAAATCCAAAGTGATACCCTGAAATCAGCAAAAGCATTTTGTATCAGAACAATAAATGAGATCAGAATATACCTCAAAGGCCATAAGAATATCACCTTGTTTATTAACTCACATTACGCATTAATTAGTTCACATATCTTTGGTTTCAGATGCAATAGGAAAATTGCTCTGGATGATATTCTATATGACATCATGACTGTACTCCCAAGTTCTTTTTTCTTTTTTAAACATAAAGTAAGTTATAAAGAATTTTCTTAATTATATATTAAATGTGCCTGGTACAAATGTTGACAATTTATAAAACATTAATTTGTATATAGCTAACATTTAAAACTAACTAATTAGGAATATGCAAATCTAGAAAATCATTAGCTAATTTCAGCTGAAATCTCAAGCAACATATTAATGCAAAACTAATTGCTTGCATTCAAAGCTACTGTCTATGTAATTATTTATATTAAGCTCACCATTGCAGTATCTGCTACTGACATGTTTCTTTCTAAAGGGTGACAATATTAATTCTGTTTTCCTGACACTGAGAAAAATTGAACTGAAATGTTAACACTGCAGTGTGGTTTGAAGTGAAAAATGAGCTGGCACTAGCAAGAGACTCATCATAAATACCTTCCATTATGCCAAGTTATGCAGTGGTATGCCCACCTGACTTGGAGGTAGAAACTAAATTTATGCATTTACATGAATCTTATATCCACTTTTCTAGATATATATGAAGGTTATGTAAACAGCTGGGTTTTTTTAAATGCAAATTGAACTATCTGTTTGTGGCCCATTACAGCCATTACACTTGAAATCATTAGGTTCATTAATTGCCTAATACTGGCATGCCAATAAAATGCTTCGTGCACCTTTTGCCAGATGAAGAAAAGATGTTCCTAATCCAGCAATCACCTTCTGAGTGTTGTGTGGCTCTCATTTTGAGACCACATTCAGGAGTGGAGGACATATTGTACAGTTTGCTTTTTTGAAAAGCAGTATTTATATGAAGCTGTTTAAGGACTTTGAGATAAATCTACTGAAAATAATGTGTTCTAAGGAGCACAGTATAAAAGCTGAGCTTTCTGTATTCAGGTATGATCACTGAACAGCGGAACTGGAGAACCTCAGGAATACATTCAGTATTTGCACACGGAAAGCAAACTAATCAAAAACAATTTCAGAGAAAATAACCTCTGCTCCACAGAATACTAAGTCTGTATTTAGATCTGCATGAAAAAGAACGACAAATTGTTAGTGTTCCATTATAGCTAAATAATCATGACTTCTTCAGTAGAAAGCTGAGGACATATCCTTATTTATTTTATTTTACACTCAGTGTTTAATTTTACCTTGCATATGGCAAATACACAAAATGAAAGAAAGGGGTTTAAAATGTGCATATAACATCTACTTGTACATCATAAAAAAGTCATCTTAATTAGGTCCTAAAAATTACATTTAAATTTGGTCCTAAGCCTCTGTGAAACCTTCTCACACAGCTGTGCTGGGTGTGTTACGACCTAAGGACCAAGAAGTGCCTACAAACACCCTCACACTTTGAAGAGGTTAGGTAGTTGAGGTAGATACAAAAAAGCAAAACAGACCAGTGGGTAAGGCAAACCAAACTTGGTATGTACTGCTTCATGAACTGTCATAACTACAGCTGAATATATCTGTACTTCATTGTTGTCAGATAAAATGGGTACCTATAGATACATTTTTATTTCAATGTACTAACCATCAAATCATCTATTACACTAAATAGAGCTTGTGAGCTGATGATTTGGGAGTAAGGAGCATTTACAGTAAGTCAAGAAGTGCTCATCATCAAGGACATAATTACATATTTATGGGACAGGGATTTGTTAAAGGCTTACCATTTGATGAAGTTTTTCTCTACATGTCTGCTTTGTTGTACTATTGTCGTTGTCATCCATGGAGCGTACTGACCCTGTTTCCTGACTGTATGGCAAACTTCACAGGTCAGCACTGTAAACTTTTTGCCCATGAATCATTGGGATTCAGTCACAGGAAACCTCAGAACTGCTATTACCCGAATGCTAATATAAAATATATGTTTGCTTTACACAGATATTAGCACAGCAAGAAACACACAAACACACTTAATTTGAATGAAAAATACCTTCATGCTATCCACCTCTTTTCTTCCTTTCTTGTTCTGATACCAAGATCTCTGGTGCAGAGTAGGTCCCCATTTATATCTATATATCACTTGTAACAGTAAATTCTAATTAAGACCTGTAGACATTGGCATTATAGCCAACACCAGAAAGCATGAAATAAAGTTACCCCATGCTATTATGCAGCATTAACTCAGTTGTATCAGAACTTGCTCTAAAGCCCATTTAGGTAAATGGGGCAACTCATCAATTTTAATGGGCCTTGCATCAGACCCTTGAAAACTAACATCCTGATATATTTGCATAAGTAATTTGCCTACTAAATCTAATAAAACCAGTGACTCTATTAGCTGTACCTTAAAGAGGCCAAAAATAACCCCCTCCAACAGTTTCCATTAAACAAGAGTATAAATTAATTACAGGCCCAATCCAATGTATTAATCAAGTTGAAGTAAGTGGCAGTCCTCATTTTCACTTCAGTAAACATTGGTTCAGGGCATGAAATCAGTCCATTCAAGGTGCCAAGGAAACAACCTTGTTAAAAAAATTAACCAGACTGAAAAAAAATTAACCAGACTGAAGCCTTTCAAATACTTCAACAATCTGCCCATGAGCCTTTATCAGTTCCAATAAAGTTTCTGCTGGAAAATAAAATGTTAATTTCAAAGCCTGTAAAAAGACAAAAAGGGAGAAATCAAGTCTGGCAAATTGAATCTTTAGTTCTCTTCCTTTTGTGAAAGCACAAAAGAATGGGATAGGGTGCTGAAGAGAATCCCAGAGACCTTGTTACAAAACCAGCATTAACAAAATCAAAACTTGGGCCAATGACTTCAGAGTTTTATATGCCTGTGCAGAATTGTGCAGAATTTATTTTAAATTATCATAGTTTGTTAATATGCAAACATAATGGAAAAAAGACAGGTTTATTGCCAGTAAAATCAAACTGTGATTTATAATTTCCACTCAGAGAGCTACCACTTATCTCTGAAACACACTGACTATGCGCAACAGCAATATGGCAATATTTGCCATATTTCTGACAAGAACAGTACAGGAATTGCTAGCTATGCCTGCTTTTGTAATGGATGTATTTATTTGTTTATTTATTAGGAGCAATGAAGAACTGGAGGAGCTGGGAAGCTTTAGTTTCCAACAAAATGAGGTGGTCTGGATTACAGGACAGGTTTAGAGTGGAAAAAAAGCAGTTTCTTGGAGTCAGCACATTTTCATAGGTGGGGTGGGAACACAACACTATGTTAGATGTTTTATTTCTCAGCTTCTAAAGAAAGGTAGCTTCTACAGGCACAAATTTATCATCAGCTGAGACAAGCCCTGAAAACAAAAATGGTAAAACTCATATAATTTCCAAGATAAATCTAAGTTTGTGATTTATTGAGGAGACAGAAAGTTTTACATAATGAAGAATCTGAGAATTTTATTCTTTCTAAGATAGCATCATGAAACTATTCCATTCTAAAAATGATTTCTCTCCATCCCTCCAAGGAAATATGTTGATGTTATGAACAAACTTAGCAAGGCAAAATATCATCTCTGTGATTTGAAGCTTGCTTGGGTTTTTTTGGTGTAAGCAGATGGGTTTTGGCAGTTCAATATTAATGAAACTATTTCAGTACAGTATTAATAAATCTAAAGATTTTTTAATTTCCCAAAAGGCACCTAGCTTGAATCAGAAGATTCCAGTATCCTGTGTAGGTATGAGAAGGCAGAGAGAAATGGAAATATTTGGACACATATATTTATTTATTTAAATATACGTGGTATAGTTGTATTCAGAACTTGCCACTAATTATAGTTGTTTATATAGTATAACTATGTTATCCTAAAATTATTCTCAGTTTCCTTGTCTGTCAAATCCACAAAAAATTATGGCTTAACCGCCAGCTAAGTCTGTGCACTGGAAGATACTGAAACAGGCTGAAGGAGTTTTCAAAGGCACTATACCCTGGATTGTAATTTTTATTCTGTAAAAAGTAGAAATACGCTATCTCATCCAAGCAAATAAGACCTAAACCATATTCGAGTTGGTTTTAGGGAGAAACTAATTAACTAAAGAAACTATTCACAAATATCCCTGGTATCCCCAGTCCTCTATTACCATTAATCCTGCTTTCTTTTTCCCCTTTGTTTTCACAGGCTGCCTTCCCCAGCAGCTCCCCCTGAATCATCTCTTGCCCTTGAGGAAAGAAACTCCCTAACCTCTCAACCTGCCAGAGATTTCTGCTTCACTGCAAGCATGAGCAGACAAGCTAACAGTGATTCCCCTGGCTCTGCATCTTAAAGAAAACAGAAGTTAAGTCTTCTGTACAGAGTTTTCCCCTGTGATCTAACACTGTAGTATTAGCAACTTTCAATATCTCCTACATTCAGGCTCTGAGAGTTTCAGAGATGGATCATTGACTTCATCTAAGCCTTTGTCAGATGAGTCCTCTTCCACTGTACAATTTTCTCACTATTGCTTCACATGTGTGAATGCATGGACACACTCATGCACACCCTTCAGCAAGACAGTCTTTGAGCCACCAGGATATTTTTTTGCACAAATAACGCATAAATACCCACTGTACTTTCTGTGTTGCTGTTTCTTAATTAGTTACAGGTGTCATTTATGCTGTTCTTATAAGATTTCTAGAACCTACAACACTGCATGATGTTTGCACTCCTGTTTATATCCAAGATGCAGCCCAAATATTCATCTTAAAGTGTCAGCACTATTAGTTTTAAATAAACTGAAACATAAAGCAATTACTTACAGCAGTACTATTTAAGAGTATAAGTTCACAAAGAGCTGTTGCGAAAGAGGGGCTAGCAAGTATATTCACTGCATCAAGGGGCTGGAGCAGCAGTTAGTGCTGACTTTGTACTAATATTTACCTTCTTACAGCAGAAGACCTCCACAAGCACAAAGATTTTGCCTGATTGATCTCTGGAAGAGATCACAAAATATGTTTACTATTAATTTGTTTCTTGAGGACACTCTTGCAATACATAAAACTGCCATGTAACTAATACCTCATTATTTAAATTATGCAGACTTTGCCCATCCAGTTTATTTCTCCAATAATGAATGAGTGATGAAACCTAGTATCCTGATTTACATAAGCAGAATAAAGTTTGGATGTTAGAAATCAGCTAGATCCTGTGCCACTGACAGACAGTGCTGCAGCTCTCTCTGCATCAGCATTGGCTAGAAGTTACTTCTGCAGTAGGCCAGAGACTAGCTTGGTCACACTTTATTTAAATGTTCAGAAACATGGATCTTGGATCTGTAGAAACTCTCATGGCTAATGAGGGCTGACTACTTAAAAACAAATAAAATCCACAGCTGAATTAGAGCTACTGGTAATGCTTTATTGCTTAGAGCTCCCAACCAGCTGAATTGCGATTGCTTCTATTTAGAACATGTTGCCTCAGGAAACCCAAAGTAATTAAAGACAAGTGCAAAATAATAATAGAGAGAAAAAAAAGATCTGAAGCAACAAAGCAATCTCCTGAAAGGAAAAACATCGCACAAAACCTGTATTGCAGGTAATATACTTTTCTTGGAGCTAGGTCTTTGAATAAACGTGATGAGCCAAAATCAAAGCAGGACTGACAATAGAGTAGCTAAACTTTCCCACCATTTCTGTTAAAGGAAAATGTTCTTGCTTAAATATCTACAGGCAGTGATTTTATATTATTTGAAGGTAATTCATCTGAATTTTTAAGCAGTTACTCAGCAACCATTATTAGTAAAAAATAGCACCTACTTCAAAGTAGCTCCTTTTTGCCACTACCAATATTAAACCATTAGAGTTAGGTTTTTCCTCCTAAACTGCTGTGGTTTATTTTATTATATACAGTTTGTGTGGCTCTCTTGCCTCTTCGCAAGGACAGATTTGGTCTACCTGGACAGCATTTTTTGTCTGGAGAGGAGATAATGTATCAAGTCACAGACTCATTAGGAGATTGCCTTCCATTAGACAATTGTATATATTTTTTTGAGAAATACATACCTGGGACAAACAGTAAGACTATAAAACTGGGGGAGGGAGATGGATGATATAGATGATAGAAGAAACTGGCAGAATTGTCAGGGTGCACATACAACTGTGAAGTGGTTGGTGGAGGCAAAAAATGTGTGGGAAATCCTAAAACATGATGCCTGAAATTGGATGCCCAATTAAATGATGAACAGGAGGTGGATGAGTAGAATATGGAAGTGTGGAAGCATCAGGACTGAGGATGAATCTAGGATGGCACATTTAATGCAAGGTAGAGGTTATGAATAGAGGTACAAAAAAATAGTTGTAAGGCTAGAATATTCTATACTCTAATTCTAAGTAATGGATTTAATTGAGTGTAAGATGATCTACAGCAGAGCATGGGAGAGGGATGCAATGTGATAGGGATTAAAAAGCATGAAAAAGACCTTCTACAACCAAGGTTTGCCAATTGATGTTTTTCCAATAGCAAATACATAATTTTCCAATAACTTAAGGTTTGTGCATATTCAGAAAGAACTGGCTAATTCATAGAAGAAAAATAAGTTGAAAAATATGAGAAAATATGGCCTTCAGAACTTCAGAAATTCTCTGAACCAAATTAATTCAGATTGGGAAAGACTGAGGGAAGGCAGAATTTGTTATGCTCTTCTTTCATTCTGATACAGTGCCTTGGGTATCCATTATTGGCCATACCAGAAGATTTGCCTAGGCTTCTTTTAGGATAATATATTTTATGCCACTCTCGAAAAAGCATAAAGAATAGACTTATAAAGAGCAATGTTTTGTAAAGAATTCATGTACAAAGCCTTCCTATACCTCTAGAAATCACCATAAAAAAATACATAGAAATTGTCTGGAGCATACAAGCACACTAAAATACAAAGGCAATTATCCTGCATTTAAGTTAAACATGTAAGCTGTCCAAGGAAAAGCCTGGGGTTTTTTTCAGATGAGATGATAATGACGTAATACAGAACAGAGCAAGATAAACCACTATTTCCATCTTGTAAGTATTTCAACTTGTAGGAACTAATTCTAGGCAGATTGCCAGTTTGCCATAGAAAGGAATAAGCTGATTGTTGAAGAAGTCTGCCTATTCTGCAGGTGGATGAAGAGCCTAGATGACCACCTAAGACCGTCTGATTTATTTCTAAGTGGTTGCAGGTAGATAAAGTATGAATTTTTTACTTGGCCAAGAAATTATACATAAGTAAACGGTATAAGTCTACAAAACTTTCTTAAGGCATTCTTTATGATATACCATATTTGTAAGACAGAGATTGTGATACAAGTTAGATACTTCGAAGTATTTTATAATGAAAATCTCTGGAAAAAAATAAGGTGATTAGAAGATGTTGCTCCATAAAAATTACCTCATTTCTATAGCTATTATTATTTACAATATATTTACACTATATATGCACAATTATTATATATGCTTTCCACGGAAATTTTTTTCCTTTCTCTGTATTCATGCTTGTTCACAATTAAATAACAAAGTATAAGTTCTATTAAAATTGAAAAATTGATTTATATACATTGTTGGAATACAGACCTACATTTTCCAGTTAATTACAGGTACTTAAAATATATAATTTGAAAATTTCTCTTTCTATTATGCCACATTATGCATAAAGCTGCCAAAGTAATTTTTAAGGTATGGTTAACAAAGGTTATTTTGATTACCATGATTACCATAATAAGGGTAGAACAAGCACCTGTTTATGTACATAGTCTGCAGCTCCTTGCAGAACATTCCAAAATAGTATTTGCCTGAGCCTATTGGTGGTATGATTCAAAGAAAACAAACAAACCTTTTTATTCAGCTTGCAAGTACCACCTGTGTTAACATGTTATTTCACCTTAAGCCTTAATTGACATGTGGTTAATTCTCAAAGGAACTGCTTAGTCATCACAATAAAACCAACAAACAAATAACACACACACCCCCCAAAAGAAAAACACCAAAACAAACTCCTTAACCCTCAAACTGACACAAAACAAACAAACAAAAAAGGTTTCTTGAGCAGCATGACAACTAATTCATACACAGGCTATCCTATCTGAACAAAAAATCTGTATAAATAGAAAGAAATGTTATTCAAGAACATTTTTATAACGTTCACGTTAGCATTCATTTAACCATAATAATTCCTTGTTGTTTCTTATGGCTGAAAATCTACACAAAAGATTTTCTGTTTCGTTGGTTTTCTTCCCCTCTAGACTCTTCAAAATAAGGAATGATGATATTCATCATTCTGATGATATCAGAATCTGTATTTGCAAATATACTTCTTTTTAATTTTGATACTGCATCATGTGCTATGTCATTTGCAGAGTAAACCACTGCTTTTCTCACCAAATAAAGATGGTATTTAACTTTTGTTTTTAATTTACACAGTGCAAATGAGACTGTAAATTCTCAGACTGACACCGAGATAAATTTGCTATACTGCTGAGACATTTTATGAGAGAAAAAAATATAAAAGATCTAAACATATTTCTTTTTTAAATAATTGTGAACCACTTTGATACTCATAATCTTTTTGAACTTTTTGAAATCACTCATAATCACTTTGATGTTCTTCCATCCCAAACTGAGGCCTTTTCTGACTATTTTCACAGAGTAGAAAACCAATAGTTGAGTGACCCCTCTCAAGTAGGGTTCATAAAACCACTAAGAGGCCCTCAATGAAAGTAATATTCTGAGTTTCTGTAATTACTCAAATGTTCAAATGCTAATTATAACACAAAATTGTCTTCCATAATCGCTGGGCAAATATTTAGATACCGCACTCAGCCATCAAACAGACAGAAATCACTCTGATAGGTGTAATGGGTCCTTTCTTTTAGAGAAAAATGCAGTAGTTAAAAATTGGCCATGAGGGTCATATATGATAAATTTGATCTTTCTTCCCTTATACATTTTTATTTCCTTAAAAAAACATACTTCTTTGCATGACTGTGCTGTGCCCATTTATTTTTTACATTTTTTTGAATGAAGAAAACGTATAGCAGTATTACAATAATTTCAAAAGAAAAAAATACAGATTTTTTAACTGTGATATACATTAAAACATGAAATGCCACAATTTTCTTCTACCTTCTGAAAAGTAAATATGTATTTTATATCTTCATTTAACATCATACCTCCATCAACGCATTCAGGGGTGAAAGAAATATCATCAAGAGCAAATTCTGTGGGTTGACTCCACCCCACTTCAGCTTCAAAGGCAACTCTGAAAGGGATGTTACTGGAGAGGGCTACATTTGCATACATCCATTTGTTTTCTTCATTTCTACTAGAAGACCACATAAGAATATCCATGCCATGTTCTGTAGCTGTGTTATGTAGCCGTACCTGTTGACAATGAAACCCAAGAGATGTAACTGAATCAGTGTTAAGCAACAGAGGAGTGCAGCTAGCTAAAGTAACATATTCCAAACTCAGAAGTACAGCTACCTGCCAGGGTAGCACTGGTCTTCTTAGATATGGTTCAAACCCACACCTTCTAGGTTATGACCAAATGTTACTGAATATTTTTGCTAACACTAGTTCAGCTGTAAATAAAAAGCTACTATGAAAACAAAATTAAATAGAAAGAACTGCTAAACAGCCACTAATTGGAAAACCTACAGACAGTCTCAGCCTGACTTATAGAAGTTAATGATTAAAGACCTACCCCACATTCCTCTAAACATTGAGGAAGAAACAGAGAAGGATCTTAATCTATCATTACATCTCTAAAAGGTGACCTCCTTATTGTTGATAGACTGGGTGAAGATTTTGGAGATATAAGTAAAACACTTAGCATCTAATGATTTATGTCATTTGTCTGGTACAAATAATTTACGATATCATGTTTCAGGTATTCATGGTAAATTAGCTCAAGCAGATTTAGAAAGCTGTAAATAAAAAATAAAATCATAAAAACGTGAAAACAATAAGAATGACAATTAATGAATTCAGTTAACCAACAACTGATGAATTAATGTAAAGCATGGAAATTCTGTAGATTACGCAGGGAGTTGCTCTTCCCACTCAGACGTCCAAAATCCTTATACAAACCAAACCTGTTCAGAAATTATGAAAAAGAACTGGAGTAATGAAAGTAAGCATATTCTAGCTATTCCAGATGTTAACTATTTCTTTAAGAGACTGAATGTTTCTATCACTATCCTCTCCTCATCACTTTCAGCAACATCCTTCTCTTCAGACTTTAGACTAGTTTTCCAGTGACTCATGAATCACTGTTCCCACTTGAATGTCCCAGTTTACTGATGATACACAAAAGCTAAAACCCAAGAAAGTTATAAACTTAAACCCATACTAATGATCTGTATAACTACATACCTTTGACTCTCCCAGCTAACCTGGTAGGATAAATAGGTAAAAAAACAAATGGCATCATGAACAACATAATTTATAGAAGTTGATGCATGGATTAAAATATATCTGATGCCTGGATACTCTTGCAAGTTATTTCATTTTATGAGGAGAGGAGCATCAAGATGACTGACAAGCAATAATCTAAAGAAGGACCTAATTTTGCTAATCCTGATGTTTGCTTGCAGGACTGTGTAACAGCAATATCTTGTCACTATCTTCTTAAAAGTATGCATCTTGCAGTGCTAAAAGGACAAGTGTTGAGAAGAAATAGCTGGTTCAACACATGAAAAAAACCCCACTGTTGTGTAATCAATTATCAGCCTTTAAAGCCTTAAGAAGTTGAAACTGTTAATGATAATTACTGTAAATGTGAGGTTAGGAGTATGTTACACCACCTGTATGTGTCACTGGAACCATTCCCTATTTTACAGGTCAAGTTGTATGTATACTGGCCAACAGGTCTGAGGTGGTTGCAAGTCAAACTGGGTCTAACATGCAACATCTTGATGACATCAGCTTTTGTTCTTACAGATGCAAGGTAATTTTACATGCCTTGCCTTTCTTTTCTTTGAGATTTAACTCATATTTACCACTAAAGGCATGCAGATATGTAATTACTATGGATTAATTAATATATTGTGTTAATTTGTGTGGCTGTGTCCTCAGTTAGTTTGATTAAAGTTTAAATCTGGTGTATGGTTTTCTCACAACAAGCACATAGTAACTTGTGGAAATTTATAGCATTTACTGTAAATCTCTAAACTAGTACATAGGAAATCTCAGGTGAGCTCCCAGCTCTGCTTCATTTCTCATGTACACTCCTGGGGAAATACGTCAATCCCACTGTCTGCTAAAATACTTCTGAATACTTTTATTTCATCTATCCAAGTCTTTATCTATCCATAACTATGCCAGGAAATGGTATGTCTTCTTATGTATTTTCAAAAAATTCCAGCTGAAATTTCTAAAAGAATAATGCATAATTTAAAATATAATAAAATCAAATGAGATTTCAATAGAGTTCAGAAAAATGGGAAGCCCAAGTAGTCTATTCCTTTAGCTGGGGATACAGATCTTATTCTCACAGAGATTGTCCCTATAGAAAGTAAAGAAAGAATTGTGATATATAATACTGTAATTTTCTCTGAGGTTGCCCCTGTTACTGAGAGTTTGAAGCATCTTCTGTGTGAGGAAGTTTGTTTAGCATATAAAAGGTTTTTGCTGGCCTGTGTAAACATGTACAGTACATGAAAGGTAGAGCAAATTCTCGTGGATATGAGCTCCCTAGAGCCCTGGAGAGCTGCTGATATGTGGTGCTTAGTGCCTCCAGAGACTACAACACCTCCCTACAAAGCATCTTGTGGGTCAGGTACAAGTTAGTGTGGTAGAGGAAACAAATTATCATGTGAAAGAGAAAAAAGCTAGCAAGATGAATCCCACTATATGGCATGTAATGTAAAAACCCTTGAAGTGAAGTACTGTTAAAAAACTTTGTGTCTGTCAGTCTGGGGAGATTATGCTCCAGCTACTTGTGAGCTAAACCCCAACATTTTAATGTAAGAGCAACAAGCATATATTGTACTAACTAGTCACTATATCTGTCTATTCTTTATTCTGTGCAGACACTGTTTCTGAATTGCACACACAGTCAAAATCACAAAGAATAGGAACCAACAGAAATAGAACTATCACTTCATTCACTGCAAAGTGAAAAGGTCAGGAGTGAAGATACCCAATACACACTTCACAGCGATTTTAGGAAGAATTTAGCATTATAATCTGTATGAGTGAAGCTTTTATACTTTCTCCTTGGTCTTTCTCCAAGGCATCTTTGCCAGCTGGTTCATTTGTAGTCCATATGTGAACAGCATTCTTTAGCAAGTCCCATTTCTCTGCCTTAAAATCATGACTTGGTTCTAATTCTCCAGAGCACCTTCTGTGTTAGAAACTTCTGAATTCTTTTTTTTTCAGTTTCTATTTCATTTTGGACATGGGGAAATTGCACATACTTTTGAAGGTCATGAAATATAAACTGCTATTTTCTACTTAGTCATCAGCAGTTACAACTCATATGGCTATCCAGTACCCTCATGCTGACTTTTCAAGAGAACATATTATCTTCTTGATCTTGCCTGACTCTAGCTGTGTGCATGCTGGAAGGTACTACGTTCCACCTGAACTGACTAATAATAAAGAAGCCAATATAGCTCTCAAGGGTGCATAATAAGAGGTGTATACTCCCATTATTTCCAATGTATAGTCTTTAATCACCAGCCAAAGAAGAAAGAAAGTTTTGTGAAATACAATCTGTATTTTCACTTCACTAGGCACCATGGACTTGTGTCAGCTGAGGAAACTTCCCAATGACTCCAGTGAATAATGATGCTGTATTTTCTGCTCTGCATCCTTAATAGCATGCCTTTGAACTCTTCACATTCCTTGGCAGTCATCATTGCACATCTTCCTTGGACTGAAGCTACACCAAAGACAGACTGAAATTGTTTCTCTGAAGCCCACAAATCAGATTAGCAAAATTGTTTCACAATTCACTGTCAAAATAGAGAAGCACTTTAAAAAGTTATCTACCTCTGTTCTCTTTAAACACGAGTTTGAATAATAAAATATTTAGCATTTTTTAGTAAAATTGACCTCTTATACTAAAATTTACTATACCACAGTAGTGTTAATATCAACAAATACCAAGGCAGAAAACTGATATATTAGAATTATACTGTCACATTGGGAACTAATTATGGTTTTAATTCTCAATTGTATGACAGACTCCTGAAGTAAATGGACAGAGACAGAATGCTGAAGCTTAATGAAAGCTGAATGTTTTCTGTCTTTCTGACAGATGACTAATAGCATCCCCATTGGAATGGAACAAATGTGGAAATCATCTCCATTTCTCTCCTTTTCTTTAAATGCAATTAAATGAGTCAAAACAATGTAAAGAGACATATTTTTTTAAAAAAATTACATTTGCAGTATAATGCAGTAAAAATTGTTTGTGTTAAGAGTTATTTTAGTTCAGAGCATATTCACTGATACATTAGACCACTCATGTTTATAGTGCTGAATAACTTGCTTCTCTAAGGCTGTTACCATGTACTCCTAAGGAAAGCTAGTGGTTTTGCACTTAATTATTATGAAGTAACTTCTTTCTCCTGTGGGCTAATAGTTGACTGATGTCCTGAAGTGTCAGTACGCTGATAACACACCAATGTTTTAGTTGTTGCTAAGTAATGCTTACTCTGATCAAGGACTTTTCCGTCTCATGCTCTGCCAGTGAAGAGGGGCATGGGAAGCTGGGAGGGAGCAGAGACAGGACACCTGACCCAAACTAGACAACGGGGTATTCCATACCACAGCACGTCATGCCCAGTATATAAAATTTTATATACTTTATATATTTATGTTACCCAGAAGACTCAGATCACTGCTCGAGTCAGGGTGGGTATCTGTCAGTGGGTGGTGAGCGATTGTATTGTGCATCACTTGTGTTTATTGGTCTGGGTTTTATTTTTTTCCTTCCCTTTTTAGTTTTATATTCTCTCCCCTAGTTATTTCTCTTATCCTTATTACTATTGGTGGTGGTAGTAGTAATTTTGTATTATACCTTCATTATTGGACTGTTCTTATCTCAACCCATGGGAGTTACTTTCTTTCTATCCTCCTTCCCATCCTGCTGGGAGCAGGGGTGGGGACGAAGTGGAGGGAGTGAGTGAGCAGCTGCGTGGTTCTGAGTTATCAGCTGGGTTTAAACCATGACACATAATTTCACATTATTTTGTGCAGTTCTACCACATCTGCTTCCTATACTGACGCATCTTTCATTCTTATCTTTCTTTTTTAGAGATTTCCTGTATATTCTTTTAATCACACATCTCAGTATGTTGTATATCTGCAGGCCTTTTTATTTAAATTCTGGCTTGACCAGATTGCTCTATTTCAGATAACAGCTATAACAGCTTTTGTAATGATGTTATATTCTAACACATTATTCAGACTTCCTATTACAGTTTGACTTTTTTCACCTCCATTGCAACCTGAACAAAATCTTCACTGAGCTGTTGCTGAGCTGTTGTTTATGTTGGTTGTCTCTTTTGGGTTTTGTTATTCAGGTTTGAGGGGGTTTTTCAGGCTTTTTTTTTTTTCCTCACTTAAATGGTTACTGTTAATTTATATTTTTTATTTAATAACAGCAATAGTTGATGCTGGAATAGATTATTAGTTTGATAGAAAAAAACAAAACATACATAGAGCTAAACTGCGTCTGTGATGGGATGATAATTCCCTGCTGAGTACTTCAGTCTGTTATGAACATTGTTACATTCATAACATAAAGAGTATACGTTGCAAAGCTATGAACAGTGAACCTTATTTATATGTGGGAAGAAGACAATTCTTTATGGATCTCTTAATGAAATTGAAGTTAATGAGAGTTAATTAAACTTGTCTGTTTGAAATGCAAAAAGTAAAAAAAGCAGACTGTCTGCCTACTAACTCACACACAGGCCACACACATCTATTGATGCATTAATGCTGTAGTGTTCTGTGATGCTTGAAAAACTTCAGAAACACTTCAGAAAAATCTTATCTGAAATCTTGCATGCTGCAAAGTCCAGAATACTTGAATTTAAACACATAGATAATCACAGATAATTTCACAGTATTTAAGTTACCAACAGATCCAAAAAGCAATTGCTGTTTGTTTTTTTTTTACTTCAATTTAATCTGGAACTGCTCTCGACCTTTACCTACTGCATTGTTTTCTTAATCTTTATGTGGTAACTTTGTGTATGCAAAAGGATAAATAGTGTAAACTAGAAAGAATGGACCTGAAGACATGCTGGAGTATTTTAAAAGCTATATTTACATAATAAGATTACAAGACTGTAATATAAATATTTCTTAAAAATTCATATTAAATAAATGAACTATTATTGTGAAGAATACATTTTGAGCATTTTTATGTTAAAGAGTGAATTGTGCAAAGAACTATGCTGATGTTTGGTAGGTTTAAGTATGGAAATCAAATATGCAATATTAATTCTTACATATATTGCAAAAAGACTTCAAGTGAAATTAAAACTAAAACAGAATTGTCACTTGATCTTGTCAGCAAAAAAAATTGTGTATAGGTGTAACTGCACTGAAGTTGTGATAAAGTACTGCTAACATAGGCTCTGAGATTTTGCTCATTCTAGACACAGAAATGCTAATACTAGTAAAGCAAATGTTACTATGTCACGATGCTGTAGAAGTGCTTTCCTCTTACCTTTAAGACTCCTGTTTGCCGAGAAGGAAACATCCAGAACCAGAACCGAATCCTACAGACCCCAAGGCTAGCTGGAAAGGGTTTGGTGGTAATTATCCTTGCTATGTTTCCTTCTTTCTGGGCAGATGAGTTTATGTACAAAAATTGCTGTCCTCTACCTTAATAAAAAGACAAAAACCATTTTTTTTTTTTCAATACTGCTTTAAGCTTCAGAGCATAATCATTTTTACACAGAGGTGTACTGGTATCTTTCTCCATCTACATACCTACCCTGCCTTGGTTGTACAGAGATCCTCCATGTTAATTTTATGTATATTTCTCGGGTTTTTACATATAATATTAATATAACCTTCCTCAGAGCTCACTCTACCTCTTTATCCTTGAGTAAATGCTTAATTTGTATTTGAATAACAAATTTGAAACATTGCAAACACAAACACTCACAGATTCTAAGGATCAGTTTGAGGGCTGACATTTCAGGAGTCAGGAAAACCTTTGTTGATGGCTTTTACCGAGTAAAGTTCCCTGTCATGCAGCATGGCAGTAGGGAACACATCCCTGTGCTTATTAATGCTTATTAATATAATGCTTATAATGCTTATTAAAACCCTGGAGCTTATTAATGAGCCAAGGTATCCAAATTTCCTATCATTCAGCTGCTGCTGAAGAACCATGAGATAGCATGAAAAATAATGCATCATTCAAATCCAAGCAGAAAAAGATGCCCCCTTTTTATACCTCAAAATGAGCTTATCACCTAAAATGAACATATACAGCCAAAAATGGTTGAACAGGCAAAACATGCCGCTGACATGTCGGGGTGTTGTGTTTTTTTTCTTTCTGTTGCCACTGTTGAAGGTCACACTGAGTTTTCTCAGAAGAAAAAGGTTCAGAATTTTTAATCTAAGGAATGTATCTTAATTTTTCTTTTAAAAGGCACAAGACACATGAAACATGGTCAGAATCAGAATGGTAGTCACACCAGCCCCATGTGAGCTCTTCTAAGCCACTCTGTAAACAGCTGATTAACAAGTCATATATCTGAAAAGACTGATTCCCTGCCACTAGGACAATTTTTTGCTTTGTTTTATTAAGCAATATTAGTGAATGTTTTGTAAAGAAGATGGTTATTTCCATGGAAGGCGATTTTGAATCAAGTTATTGATGGACTTGTGTAAATTGTGTATCTGCACTACACCATTTTTTTCTTACAGCACTAAATTCTCAAATCCTTAAAAATAAACTTGGTGCCTTCATATCCACTCTATATACCCACCCCTCACATATGAGCTTATGTATTCTGCAGCTGAACCTAGGAGTGTAATTTCACATGCTTTGCAATTTAAAGTTTCTCAAATCTTATTCTGAATTAAAGTAAAATAATTCAAGAACCCAGATTTGTGATGGATAAGGTGTATGATTTATATATCTGTGTGGGATGTAACTTTTAAGAAGGTATGATTGTAAAGAGAGGGCAATTGTGATGGTCTTGTATTAAAATTTTCATATGTGCAGTTGTTTAAAAGTTTTCAAAGAGATCCTTCATTAATAATATCATTGCAGACTTGGAGACAGTTACTGCGTTCGTGCAGGCAGGTTGTACTGGAGTTTAGAAAGAGGTCTGTTTTGTCCCAGATAGGATGATTAATTAGTATCTTCACATTATATTTAGCAGCTCATTGTCTAGAAAATTACTAAACAAATGCATCAAGCTGAAGTGGAGTATAAGGAATGATATAATCAGGATCACTCTGAAAGAGCAATTTATAAAATTACAGTGCTGTGGAAGCAATAACTAAAAAGGTTGGTAATAGGCCAGGCTGCTTGGGTTTGTGTTTAGATAGAACTAGAAGTTACCAAATAGTATTAATGACAACACTCAATATGCTAAAACATTTAAATTTTTTTTTTAGCATGGGTTTTATATGATACTTATGCTATATGGTAATTTTACTTAAAAGGTGAACATTTTAAATACTTGTTGGAACTGATCTGTGTACTGTGCTAATTGCTGACTCTGATCTGTCTGCATACAAAATAAGCTCAATTGATCACACTGAAATTTGCTGTTGTTTTGGCACTAATCTATGAGATATTTTTTTTAATACAGTGAATATTTAATTTTCCCAAAAGTTATGTAGGACACATGACAATACCTGGTGTATGGTCAATATCAGGACCTGTCTGTCCCATGATAGCACTGTTGCTAATATTCCAGTCAAAGTCATCCCTAGGGTCTTGTGTTAATCCACATGCAGTGGTCCATTCTTGATCTTGTGTTTCGAAGTTACAGCTTCCAGGAATACTCGTGTAGTAACCTGAAAATATAGCAAGAAGTAAATTATCACTGCAGCTCTTACATGTAGAAGGCTATAATGAACATAACATACATGGTAATTAAAAAGATTCTTTTTGGCTAATGCTATGATTCCCTGTGATCCATGTACAGACATAAATAATATGTGGTAGTTAGTAAGGAAAGAAAAAAGCTTCACCGTTCACTTTCTGAGCAGGTATAAACAGCCTTAAAATTTTATTACAGACATATGGCCTGATGACTTCACCAATGTTAGTTATTATTCAAGGGGAATGGACAGAATGATTCCCAGCCAATTAGCTAGCAGAAGTGGACTCCACTTCCACTATGAAGTTTATCATGAACTCATCCTTGTGAGTTTTATGTGTGAAGATAGTTTTATGGTGAGAGAGAGAAGTTTTAGTGATTAGTACACTGATTTCAGGAGATCTTTCTTAAACTTCCCATTGCCTCTGATGTTTCAGGCGACTTTGGAAAAGAAATTAATCAATAAACTTATACAATGCTGTGGTAGAGACAAATCAAATAACATCACAGTCTCTCCTGTTGCTTCTAAAGGGGTTTTCCTTAATGATAAAGCAAAAGCAGCTACATTATTACTGAGTGAGAGTGAGGACTACCCCTCTGAGAGAACTCTGGAACAGTTTTTTATCTTTGAAAAGGCTTCAGACTGTTAAAAATCACAGCCCTAAGCAACCTATTGCAGTGAACCCTGTTATGAGTAGGTTTTTGACCAGATAATCTTCAGAGGTGCCTTCCCACCTCAACCGTTCTGTGCTTTTGTTAGTGCTGTTACAGCACGCCCTTCAGGAATCACAGAAGGAATACACAAATGCACTGGGCATCCACACTGATACTGCATTGCAAGCACGACTTGAGCCTAATAAATACTAATGCCAACACCAAACATCCTCATACGCAGGCAGGGAAAGAAGTCAATCCATAAACTGAAACAACTGCAGTTTTCTTATACAGTTCTAATGAGATCAAAGTTCAAATGCATTTATACTATTCATAATAGATTATCTGACTTCAAGAATCTTAACACTAATATCTTAACAGTGCATTCAGAAGGCAATTATCAATAAATATTCATGGGCAGTATTTACAGGGCTGATGGAGTCACCCAGCATACCTGCATGTGATAGGTACTTTTTATGTTACGATTAAACGTCTTGCTTAGAAAACACCAAAAGAGGATTGTTTTATTTATTTGAAAAATTGCTTTTATTTCAGTAATTCAAACACTCCTTTAGTTGGTCCATCAACACTCCAGTTTGCTATTAATCCAATCTGAGTGTATAATTGCCTGCAATTCATGCAAATTGAAACTGCTTTTATGTGTGAAACATCAGTACTTCCAGCAGGTTACTGAAAGAGAATGAGAATTTTGCAAGATTGCCTGACTGGACTGAATGAAGCATAGAGTAAGTAATTTCCATGAGTATATTTAAAAAAAGAAAAAAAAAGTCCACCAGCCTACATGGATACAATTCATTTCACCAAGATTCTGTTGTAAATCCTGCACAGAGGAATTGCTGCTGGGTAAATTATGGTCCATTTACTTCTTTGGAGTTACAGTGGTATAAAACTATAGCAGAATGTGAAATAAGCTCAGACCTTGAGCTCAGAGAAAAAAAGATAATTGCGGTGAAATGTGGCTGCAACCACTTGCGATGGGCTATGGTTTTCTCTGTGCCTGTCCTGCTCTCTTTTCTGATTAAGCAACTCCTCTTGCCTTTTCATTAGAAAAATGAGGTCTCCATATCTAGAAGGCATTATGTGTCCATTAATGTTTATTCCCATCTATAAGATATATGCTCAGAGAAAAGTTGTGTTTATCCAAACGTAAGGCCTCATTTAATGGAACTAAGATATAGCAGATAGGGAAATATTATACCTGAGGCTTATCTGGGCATTCTGTAATGCTAGATTACACTATCTCTCCTCTATTGTTAATGTGATATTTTGTCAGTTCTGCAGCAAGAGCAAGACTAAAGACTGATGGAAACATTTTGATATAACTACAGTCTTTCCATCTATAATAAAAGGATATTTCACTGTATTTTTTTAAGTGAATATAAGTATCTATTTTTTTTCTTCCTTTAGAAAAGCTTTTTTGCAGTATAGCAATGACTGTGTTGATCTACTGTGATTTAAGATCGTTTAGGTCCCGAAATATTTCCATTTTTTGACTAACAGAGTTGATGCTATCACAGCCCTTTCAGACAACACAGGATACTTCTCCCCTCTCCTCAAGGAAACTACTATATCCTGTAACAGCATTTACAGAATAAATCAAGTGCCTCAATAATTTTTCTGAATATCTTTTCAGAGCACTTTACATTAGACAGCAATTCAGACTTACTTTGTCTCAGCTCTGCAAAATGTTCCAAGGGTGAATTTACAGGGTATTTTGCTGCACCTACTTTGCCTACCTCCTGAAAAAAATATTATTATATATAGGAAATCCAGATTATATGTTTGAAATCTACCTTTTCTCGGAATCTACTTGGAAAAGAGCTAGTCTTTTAAAGTTGTCATTCAATGTAGATTCATTTCCATTAATATGACTCACAAAATTAACTGAAACAGAAAGCACTGCAGTACATAGAAACCAGAAACAGAGACACCAGCTTCAGCATACGTACTTCAGAATTGTTATGAATTTACTGTTATGAAAACAATAAAGAGCGAGAAACTCAAAATTAAATCCCTAGAGTGACATCTTCACATGTATTCCAGGTTGGAAGTCTGATGTCTGACTAAAACAATATAATTTACATTACCCGATAAAGAGTCATTATTTCTGTAACCCTGCTCAGTTAAAACATTTAGCAACCGCACACAAGAGAAAATGCTTTGGTTTTCAAGGGATCACCTAGTATTGCTTGATTTCAGTGAAGTACGTGGACTTCAACACAATTAAAGTGATGCATGTGATGCATTTACTTTATCTACCAAGGTTACTTTTGATCATATCTGCATTATGGAAGAATTTGGCCTGCCAGCTCAAAGATTAAGAATTAGACTCATCTGGTCTGGAATGTGGCTGTAAATAAACAAAGACATGGAGCAGGAACAAAAGGCACAATGTTTTACTGCTTTTGAATTTCAAGTCTGAACTGGAAAGCCTGTTAACTTGATCCAGATTTTCAAAATTGAGCTGTGCCCTTAAATCTCAAACAGCATTAGCAAAGAATACTTACAGAAAAATTTTGTAACAGTATTCACTAGGGCTGTAAGAACATAAATAGATCAGTTTTTATTCTAGCTGTTCTGTAATAGAATAATAGCAAGAAAATATTTTTATAACTGCGATAGCAGCAAGAACAAAGTACAATGAACATGGAGTAGTGACACAACTCAGACCACAGAGACAGGATTAATCTAGGAGGAAAGACAGGCCTGTATTTAAGTAATCGCTTCTTATAGCAGAATCGTGTCTAAATGTCATTGTGCATTAATTTGCTTACTTAGCTATTTCATTCAATACTGACAGCTCAACATGCTTTCACCTTAATCAATGAGTTTACATTTGTTCTCGGAGTTAATTTGTACTGTAACCCAATGATTTTATTCCTTAAATATGCTTTTAATCCTTAAGATGGTTGGGGGTTTTTTTATCTTAATCTTTGGTTTAAGTAAATTATACTTTTGCAACTATATCACACTTAAATCATTTTTGCAGATCTGAGGATCTGAAAATGCCAAACTTTCCGTGTTGGAGGAGCAGGCAAGCTGCTTATGAGGAAGCTTCTCTTATGAGAAGCTGTGCGAATTCACCTAAGCTATGCTACAGAATTTAACATTATAATTTTAACTGGTGATTACATTAATACACAAAGAGATACTTACTACAGTCAGCTTCATCTGATAGGTCTTCACAGTCTGGTTTGTAGTCACAGATGAACTGAGACTCTATGCAATCCTTATTCCCACACAAAAAATCAGTGAGGGCAGGGCATTCTCTGGGATTCTCTCCAGCTGAAACCAACAGGACATTTAAATCAATACTGTAATTAAATCAAAGGATGCTCTTTTTTATTTGTTTAGCCATTATACACTGTGACTTCAGTGATTTACTGCTTCCAAAAGATGTTGTTTGCTCTCACTCTTTTAGTGGTGCATTATACGTGTTTAGACCATTGTATTGGCCTTGCCCTAAGCTTCCAGGGTAGGATATTTTGCCTGAAAGAAAATTCAGTTCAGCACCAGCATGACTGTTTCCCCAGTGTATTTGTTGTGCATGTTGCATAACACAGGGTTCTGTGAGCTGTTGAAAAGTAGACAGACTAAAGGCTTTATTCTGCTCATAATTGCAATGCATTATTTGGAAAATAAGAATACTTTAAACTGAGAAAAAACACTGTTATACAACATTTGTGTAGTGCATCAAATTAAAGCCTTTACAAGACATTTAACTTTCTTGGAAGAGTTTAGAGAAACTTTGGCTCTGGGTGTGTGAACTACCCAGAAATTCCCCTTAGGGTATTTAATATGAGGATCTGGTTTACAACAACAAATTTGTTCATCTCTGAAAGTGAGTGAAAATCATATCATAAAATGAAAGTAACTTGGTAACTTACACATAAAGCACTAGGACTAAAGCTAAAGAGTACCGAGATGCAGCCATTTCTCTCAGACTATAAAGAAACATACAAAAATTATTTTTTAATTCAGTATGCTAGGTGCATAATTTCAATTAGCACTAACTGCAACAGTTCTGATAATCCCAAATGCAACATTTGAGATGCATTCCTATTAATCTAAGATTGTTTTTCAGCCTAGAGCTCCAAGTTGCACACAAAGACATTTAGAAAAATGTATTTTTACTCTATTCATTGTAATATGTCTCATTTTTTCCTTCAAACATGACTAAAATGTGACACATCATTAAACACAGTCTGGGCAGAACACCTTGATATTTACCTTTATGCAGGCCCATATTTCCAGAAGGGGAAATTATTGTTGCAGGGCATTAATCTTCTCAAATAGGAATACTTACTGAATTTTAAAAAATGAGAAACTGCATTCTCGAGCAAAAAAGAAAAGGAAAACTAAATTTCTGTTTTAGTTTAAGCATGTACAAAAGGTAATATTAGATAGCACGACAAGGCAGCATTAAACTGTAATTCAAATATTTAGAATATAGTTTTTTAAAAAAAAACAAACCAAAAAATCAGTGTTAAGGTTGATTATAGAATCATAGAATAGTTAGGGTTGGAAAGGACCTTAAGATCATCTAGTTCCAACCCCCCTGCCATGGGTAGGG
>JANHGB010055881.1:0-48915 GCA_026283785.1 Coracopsis vasa
ACCCCAAACAACAACCCCCAAAAGCCAACTCCCCCAAAAAAAACAAACAGAAGGAAATGTGCAGCATTGGGACAACAGGAGACTGTTACTTCTTTGATTAGGGCAAGTAGCAGAGTATCAAAGTGGTTTTTAATTTTTTTTTTTTGCATAGAGCAGCATCAAAACACTGCTGCAATGCAAGCTGACAGTTAAAGGCAAGAAGGGAAGAACAAGACTCTAATTTGTTAGTTATCCGTGTAAGCACTAAGGAAGAAGGAAGGAACCCCAAAAGGGAAACCATGTGACTGTGTAAATTTCTTCCTTGATGAGGACCTCTTGGGTTGTTTACACTATAAACAAATTTTTCCACATGTGTGTTTTCCTGGGTACCCATCACAGATCAACTGTGGGATAATGATTTCTTTCTTCAGAAGGGTCCACTACCTGCCTACCTTTCCCAGCAAATAGCAAAGATTTTTAGCATCAGACACATGACCATGCCCTGAAAAACCAGCCAATACATTCAACGATTAAACACATGAGAAAATATTGGGTGTGCCTGCAAGCAGGATTTGTGGAAAGTTATCTAAACAAAGGGGATACAAGCCTGATTTTCATGGGTATCTAGAGCTTAAAAGTTGAACAGAAAGGTAAATGCAACATCCTGCTCATACTTATGTGTGATCTTTTGAAAAAACTGGCTCAAAATTCATTACCTAGGTGTCCTGGGTTCAGCTGTAGCAGTCATTTTTCTCCTTCTTAGTAGCTGGTGCAGTGCTGTGTTTTTGACTTTAAGCCTGGGAACAACTCTGATAACACCGATGTTTTTAGTTGTTGCTCAGTAATGTTTACTCTGACCACAGACTTTCTCAGTCTCATGCCAGGGAGGAGGGGAAGCCGGGAGGAAGCGGAGACAGGACACCTGACCCAAACTAGCCAAAGGGGTATTCCATACCACAGCACGTCATGCCCAGTATATAAACTGGGCAGAGTCACCTAGAAGGCTCAGATTGCCACTTGGGTCGGGTGGGGTATTGGTCGGCAGGTAGTGAGCAATTGTACTGTGCATCACTTGGGCTTTTTTTTTTTTCCTTCCCTTTCAAGTTTTATATTCTCTCCCCTTGTTATTTCCTTTATCATTATTATTATTGGTGGTAGCAGTAGTGGTTTTGTGTTATACCCTAGTTACTGGCTTGTTCTTATCTCAACCTGTGGGATTTACATTCTTTAGATTCTCCTCCCCATCCTGCCAAGAGCAGAAGGGAAGAAACGGAGGAGTGAGTGAGCGGCTGCATGGTCCTGAGTTACTGGCTGGACTTAAACCATAACATTAGGGAAGCTCTTTTGTATTTAACACTGTGTTACTGCTGCTAGCAAAGGTGTCTTACAAGAAATCTTTACGTGATAAGAATATATGCCTCAGTTTTTAGAATCAAAACATTTTTCTACTTTCTACTTTCCCACTTTCTACTTTCCACTTTCCTACTTTCTACTTTCCTACTACTTCTTTTCACTGCCCAGAAATACTCATACACCTACTCTCCCATCTTCACATTAAACACAGGTGATCTAGTAGACCCTAATATTTTTTAGTTAGTGGGAGTAGGAGGCTTCAGCATCCTGCTGATTTTTATTGCTACACTGACACCAAACAGTGCTCCAAGTCAGCTGGGAGGGAAAGAGCACCTCTCCACCAGTTTTGAATGTGTCACTTCTCAATTCTATCAAGGAGCACAAGTTCCTGCATTAAAGGAAAAAATAAGTGGCCCTAATTTGCTATTTATTTGTTTACATGGCACTATTTCATATGCCACTATCTGTTCCTTTTTGTCACCTCAACTGCCAATTAAGCAGTTTATTACATGAAAATACATATGTGCATTATGATAATCTGCTATCCTTTTCTACTGTTTGTGATGTTTACTTAGGGCAGTCTGATTTCACCTGCAGGTATATAGGAAGAAGATATCATTTACTGACATAAAGCTATTGTCTCATAATGGAAAGTTAATCCCAACAGCATTAGGTAAATACATTTCCACTTTATTCAGCATATAAGCCTTCCACAAACCTTAAACTATTATCCTTCAGTTACTATATATGCTGGGAAAAATGTAAATTCTATTTTTAGCCTTCTCTCTTAAATATGCTTTCCTAATTCTGTTCCTCCCTCTTGCTTTTTTTTACTTTATTTTTTCCTCATAAGTTCCAAAACATGAGTGATTTGGGCCAACTTTTACTGTGTATACTGTATGTTCTCTAATGTACCCTTAGTTAAAAGAATTTGTTTTGGAAACATATGGTTTGGGTACTAATTTCTTCAGCCATGCATCAGCAACTCCATCAAAAAACATTGTCTAAGTTATGACAAGAGGAATTGTCTACACGATCCAGGTCTTCACATTTATTTCCTCCTTCCCACTTACCAAGATATTATTAAAAAATATTCTTCATCATAAGTTCTGAATTTTATTATAAATAACTTTGTAAAAAAAGCAAAAGAAGCATAATGAACATGGCTCTGCAAAGGAAACTTTAAAAAAAACCACAAACACAACCAAAACCAAACATTAAAAGCAACTGTACTCGTATTATGAAAACACTGCACACAGGCACACCAAACTTTGGGGGTTATGAACTATTTAAAAAATAGTACTTGTTCTGATGATGCAATAGGGAAACTTGAATTTACTGAGTACATTGACATTTTAAAGAACTAAAAATATACAGAACTAGATTCCATACATAACTGGTGACAGATCTGCTACTGAATGATCTGCTACTGAATGATCTACTACCAGCTTGACATCTAGACTTCCAATTAGATAGAAATTCTGATGTTCTTATTTTCCCAAAAGCCTGACATGTGAAGAGAGACATGATAAGAGAAGGACTATCAGATAACCTTACCAAAAGTGAGGCAGAAAAAAACCCTGGTCAACCCTTTTTTCAATCATGTCAAATGTAATTTTTTAAATCCAGAATTGCTACATGTTCTCACTGTCTTTTTTTACTGTCAAGTTATTTATAAACAGGATCTGTTGACAGGGACACTGCAGGGTTCTGTTATCTTATTTCTAGTCCATAGCACAGTAATGGCACTACTTAAACTAAACAAATCCACCTGCATAGGTTGGTAGCATTTGGGAAAGCACTTCTGTGGCCAGAGTGTGGTATGTAAGCCACCAGACTTCCAACATCAGCCTTGAATAAAGGTTTAAATAGCACTCCATTACTTGAAGAGCACACAGATTTCCCTCACTGAAGAAAACAATACTTCCTATGAGGCAACACTGTAAGAAATAAGGAACTCAAAGCTGGTGCACATGCTGGAAGAAATATAAAGCTGGTGATGAAAAATACACCTAGATTTCCTCAAGAAAACAGGTAATCAGTCTGGGGAGTAAAGATAAGCATAATGGTATGCTCGTAAAGCAGGAAAAGAAAAATTTATTTTCAGGCAAAGACTAACAATGTGATGAAGTCTCTCAGCTTTACTCCTGGAATTAGTAAGAATTCCACAGTAGCCAAAACGTAATTTCATAACAAGTTTTTGAAAACCTGCAGTGTGGAAGGAAAATCACGTTTTGTTGTGGGTGGATATCTATAGAATAAAAAAAAACCCTACCACAAACTCACTTTAATTGAAACACTTACAGACACTCTTATTAGAGGAACAATAACAGAAAAGGTATTAAAACAGAGTAACTTTGGCTTCTCAGGATTACACTGGCCTTGAGGCAGTTAATAACAGCCTTGATTCAGTGAGAGATTTACAGAAAAAAGAAATCTCTTTCTTTTTAAAGGTACACAATACTTGGTTACAACATAAAGAAATACATTGTGATTCTTAAGTTTTTCTAAATATTAGTTACAATTTCCACCCCCCCACAATGATCATAAAGTAGGGCATCATTCCTTCCTGGGTGAACACACACTTGGGAATGTTTGAACACCCCACATTTCCAATACAGGGTTTTTTTTTCTTCTATAAAACATGGAATACAAGATGCTTTGACAGGGGAGAATGGTTCATAATTTTAAGACAGTCGCATTATTTGTAAGCGACACGATTTAGACCATCGGGTTAGAGTGCGAGTGGGCTCGTCTTTGAGCCCCTCTGCCCAGATGTTGTCAGGATTTTTTTATTTTTTTCCCCTCTTTTAAATAATGCATATGCCTTTTCCAGGTTAGTAAAATTTATTTGTGGCTACTATGAGAAGTTTCTTGTAGAAAGCCTGTTTTCCTAGCCAGAAGAGTGCACTGCCATTGAGTTCTTCCAAAGTGATTTTCTCTGAAGTCCAGATTTCCCAGGTTTTGAATTATCTTATCCAGGTATTAAAGACTAAGGACAAAGTTTCAAAGCAGAAAGAAGTTATTGAGTTATTATACCTGAAATCACAAACCATAAAACATAGTAATTTTCAGACATAAAGCATTAAAAATTGTGGGGGGAGGGGGGAGGGGAGAATAAAATGTCACCATAATAATGAGGACAATAAAATTAGTTACTCAATTGTTTTCTCTCCCGGGAAGCTGTTTTATGTAATCCAAGATTTGTGATTTTTCACATTACTTACATGATCCACTATTTAAAATACCTGAGACACATATGTGTCTATTTATATTTATATGAGTATTCCATGTGTAAACATATGGATAATCCATACTGGGAAAACTGAACATAACAACTCTCTGTTGGTTTTGAATTTGACACTCACTCTGAATGTTACAGTAAGAAAACATTACTGCATATTTGAACTGCTATGGACTACCAGTTTGCAACACAAGATACAGTGCTATCATCCATAATGAGAAGTTTTGTACAGAAAGAACAGCAGAGCTTAAGTGCCGGAGTAAGAATTTCAAGGAAGGAATTTGAGAATATTTAGGGTTCTCACATAAACTGTACATAACCTTTGACATAAACTGCAGTCTTGGCAATTGCAAGTGACAGAAGAGGGTTGGGTGTACACAGGCAGTGACAAGATGAATACAAGACATAAATGGCAAATTCACTATTAAGGCATATGAAGTGTGGAATTTCCAGTAGATGTAAGGAAGAAAGTTGAGGTATAATGAAGTCCTTTGCAAGACTCTGGCTGGCAACAACCTACAAACCCATGCATGAAGCACAGTGGTTGAATGAGTTCGGAAACAGATCTGAACAGGAAAATTTAGAAAAAGATTTCCAGCAGCTATAGGAGCAGAACTCCTGAATGGTCTTCCCTAGGGGTGTTGGAGGAGGGGAGAAATCAATTGTAAGATGTAGCCTGAGAAGATTTTTTAACAGCTGGCTGTTAAAAAAGAGCAAAGGTGTGAGACAGGACTGGCCAGCTGCCCCAGCCTCCTGGCCCAAGATTCTAAGATAGATTTCGGTTAGTTGTGGAAAGTTGTTGACCCCAACAAAAATGCATCCATGTATGTCCCTACACATTTAAGACTATAATTATAGGAAGGACTCCTACTGACATGTTACATGGTGATGTGCATTTCTTTCCGAATTTTAATGATTGTAACAAAATTTGCATTCTCTATGATTTTGCTACTGAAGACTCACTCTGAAGACTTGAAATCATATCTATAGCCATGTCTATTACTGATGAATTTTACATCTTCCTGGTATTCAACTTCAAACTGCAATAGGAAGTTGTTACTACTGCGAATGGGTGATTTCAGGCTATGCATTACCTTTTCATCTATGAAATGAAAAACACTCTCTAACAAATACTTACTTGCTTTTCTACTAGGACATTAGAGACAGTAATTAATAAAACCGAGGCCTGGCCTTAGTCTTTAGATCTTTAACCAGTCTTTCCAAACTTTTTTTCAACTCTTTTCCTCAATGAGCAAATTACACACTGATTCTGAAGAAGGTAAAGGGCAGGCAGTGGTACAATACAATACAATAAATATAGGCGGAGGAACAATGGATGTCAGTTATCCAGCTGCCTCTGACACCAATTACTGCAGTCAAGCATGTGGCCCTTCACTGAAAGACTACACACAGTCAGCCAGTGTATTTCAGCACACCTGAAAGAATGATGATATTCCCATTCCTGCACTGGCCATAGTCCCAGTGGAGGAAACCCAATTACACTGTAATAAGGGAATGAGCCGTTGCTGCTGCTCTGGGTGCAAAGGGGCTAACAAAGGCAGTCATCTGTTGACAAAGCCATTCTCAGGGACACGTTACTGTACCTGTGTGCATGCTCAAGCTGCCACTGCCTCACTCTAGATAGCTACTGGCAGCTCTTTGTCTTCAGTACTTCATACATATAAGCCTTGCTGTATCATAACATGGAAGTTGCTACTATTTTTTTTTTGTGAACTTAACAGATTCCATGATATTTCAAAGGATAACCAAATTGGCACAAAAATTTCTCATGCACTATTTCATGCTGGACCATGTCTAGGAAAAAGGAAGGCTTCTATTTTCAGGAAGAACTTGCTGAATAATTGCCTTTTCTTACATTTTCTACAATCATTTTATGCAGACTGTTTCAGGAGACTAGGATAATAAGGACACTTGGAGAAACAAACTAATTTTATATTCATGTTACTGTGCTAATTTCCTAAAATACTTGGTATAGTGAGCTCAAAAGAAAAGGGCCTCAAAAGCTAATAGCTTAGTTATACTGAAGGAACGGTGCTCTAAAACTGCAATTTCAACACAATTCATGCACTAGATGATGCACAGTACTCTCTTGCTGCAAAACACTTCATTACACTGACTTTGTTGATAATATAATGAAGGGTCTGCTTTCTGTCTTTTTAAGAATGGGCAGTAAGTCTCAGAGATTCTCAGGTAATTAGGTAGTACCTGGTCTGTCAACCTCTACATAATCTTTTCAGGTAAGCAGCACTTGAAAATAGTGTCTTCCACTTGGCAAGCTCAGTAGCTCAGTGGCAGATTATTATTTTTTTTTAATTCTCCAAAGAATTTTCTTTCAAGTTTTCTGTTTTTTCTAAGTCAGTTTCCCTGTTATTACTATGGCTCCTTACTTAGTATGCTCACCTACCTTCACTAACTCTGCACTCCAACTCCATGAGCACACTTCAAAGAAAACAAACTGGTGTGATTCAAGTTTGCACTCAATGGTTAAAAAAAAAAAAAAAAGAAAAGAAAAAAGGCAAGAGGGTATCATTAACAGCAAACCTGAACTCAAATATACCTATGGAATACTAATGAATTAAAAGAATGTAAATCAAAAAATCAAAAGAAACTATTCAGGGTTAAACCAATCAGTAATTCACCCCAAACCTTTTTCACTGTCACACTGCTGCATCAGCAGGGAAATGCATGACAACGGGACCAGATCTTACACTGTTACACCAATGTCGACGCACAGAATGACACAGGCCATAGCACTGCTACTCCATTCTTGTGCCAGGAAAACTGAATTCACGGTCTAGCACAAAATAATCATTATTACATTTCTGAGGTCCCGTTGTATATTGAATGCATTTGTAATGTACCTCACTGCTTTTCTGCATCATACTAAAGACAGTCCATTCTACGAGTAAAGTGATTCCACAGTGAAAATAATGGCAATTGAGAAGTTTCAGCTAGGCCATGGACTGTCCAGATGACTGTGATCAGTAAAAGGAATCTATGGACAGATTTATACCGAGCAATGAAGATCTATGAGCCAGAACTGGCACTAGCATCAACAGGGCTGATTTCAGAATCAGAACCATAGCCTGAGCTAGTAACACTACGAAGAGACTGCAGTCTCCATTTCCAGGCTTGCATTTCTCACACTCCACTGAACCATGTGACAGGATGCATATTTTAATATAGTATCTATGATTTGTAACACTTTTGCTGCACCTCCCAGTTTTACTCCAAAAATTCACTCCTTCCCTTTTAACAGAATAATATTCATTCCATTTCTCTGGGAATATAACTTATATTGGACAGTAAGCACCAAATGGCATGGAAGGAATACACATCACTTTTCCTTGCTGTAAGAAAAAAAACCCTCAGCAAAGATTTGAATGGTCCAGAAAAAATACTGGCTTGTGCTTAAGTTTCCAATAAACCACAAAAGTAGAGCTACCAAATCATTCTGTTTTCCTGAGAGAGGGGGATAATTTTGTGAACAATTAAAACAATAAGCATATGTGACAGTTGTCATATGATTTAATCCCTAAACTGGGAAGAACTGAAATTTCAAGTAGTAAGTCAAAACTGTTCATGCTGTCCATGTCTATAAAAAGCATACTGGCTTCTGTCTGAACCACTAGTCCCAGCACTAACAGACTCTGATGATAAACCATGCAGGAATTTGCTGCTGAGAAGTTCTTAATTCACAGCCTTGCATGGATACAGCTATACAGCCTAAGGCTGTAGAGCCTGGGCAAGAGACAATGCAGATTTGCCAGGATGAATAATTACAAATTTATACTGCAATGCATACAGCATGCAGCTGACGCTTTCACCACTGGTCCCTGTATGAACATTTCTGAAATCATTCACTATTTTTGCCTATACAGAGAGCCTTTTTTTTCTTCTTCTTTAATTTTTAGAAAACAGCACATCTTTGCCATTAGCTGACACAAACTGAAAATCTAAGGCAGATTTAAGAAAATTACATTTTTAACCTGAAAAAGAGTAAAAAAAGAGAAGATGGTTCATACAGTCATGTGCTGAATTTGAACAAGCAAGCATAAACACAGCAAGCGTAGAAGTATTATAGTCTAGTAGTGGCATGCAGTGTAGCAAGTGGCTTGCTTTTATAAGTAAGATTTAACACATGTTATTGTTTTAATTGTCCCACCAATCTACATTACTGTCTTTACACTAATACATATAAAAAAAACACCCCAGACAGTGAAGTCAGACTTGGCTTGACAGAGCCCAGGATAGCATTCTGCTTCTAACAGGAAGCTGGACCAGATGATCTCCTCAGGTCCTTCCTTCTGTGATCCTCTATGTATGTTTCTCTTCTCTCTTTCTCCTCACTGATAAGAATGTGAGACAAGTAAAAGGTGTGACAGTAAAAAGTAAGGTTTGGTTCAAAAGATACTGCAGTATTTTGGGTTTAGAAAGAAGGCTTTGTTAACCATAATATTTTGGACAAAATACCGAGTATATTAAAATAACTTAAAATACTGAAAAAACCATAAAAAATGTTAACATACAGTAACTACAGTTACTGATACTATCCAAGTGGTGAGTTCCTGGAACTCCTTTTAAGCACTTACTTCCATTTAGTCATATCTAGAGTCACCTGGATGGTGCATGTGAGCTGCTGATTTGGAGGGAGAGGAAAATCTTCACCATCAGACCTGTATGCAAGATGTAGCCTGACAACTCCAAGTGCTTTCTCATATGCTTATACATGCAGTTAGAGAAAGAGTCTACTCCTCCAACATATACATAAAACAGTATGAAAATCCTACATATTCTTGCTCGGAAGGGGGTATCTGCTTTTGACACTCCTATACTACAGGATGATTTCTCTGTATAGAAATAGTATAGTACAAGAATGTAAAAAGACAATTTTGGAACTGCACATATGGGGATGAATGGGCACTTTTTTCCTACCCACTAGTCATTTTATGTGTAAAAAGAACACAGAATCTAAGATCAGAAATCTTCCTGTAAAATCTGAGCGAATGGCTGGAGCATAGGAGCAGGGTTAATACTGAGAAGAATGTACAATGAACTGAAAAGTTAAAACTTTTTATCCTGAAAGCGCAGGAATGTAGAAGCACAAAAGCTTCTTCCGTCTCCCTCCCCCTACCTGAGATGCGAACACACCACCTGTTTTTAAAATCAGTAAATTAATCTGATTTTCTACTAAAAGAGTTTTAAATTTTTTTTGTGGAAAGACCTCAGCTCTTAAGAACAGACACTTGTTATGGAAACTGTGCTTAACTCCAAACTCTGAAGATATTTCCTAGGGTAACCCACCCACATGTTCAAGTAAACAGGATGCAACTTTCAAGGAAAAGGAGAAGGTGGGGGTTTTTTAACAGATACACTGCTGAGCAGCTCTTTGCTCTATAAAGCAACAAAACCAGAAACACTATTACACGAAGAACCAGAATGGTCATCTGATTCGTTTAAGGTGCTAAAGGCCTTAAACTAATGAAACTGGCAGAAAATCAGACCTTTGAGAGTTTGTTTCACGGTACATAAATATGAAATGCAAGCAAACTGATATGTGTAGTTGTTTGCCAGAAAACAGAAATCAGCTTTATTTGTCTGGAAACACAACAGACCTGGTACTATATGGAGATTAGCATTTAAAAAAATGTCAGCATGTTAAACTGAAACATGTGCAGACAGTGTCCGAAAACTATTGCAGTATAGAGCATTTTGATGAGACATCTACAATGCAGACTCACAATAATAATACAGTTTATGATGCTAATCCAGATGTAAATATAAATAAGTATTTCTACAATATGAGATGACTTCCCAGGTCTGTTTATCTTCCAATAAAAACAAATAATTTCATGAAACTTCAACTTGGTGAATTCTCTTCCACTGTTCTTGATGTATTTCTGTTAAGATGACTTTATTACTGCTTTAGCTATCAGCAGTTATTATTCACTTGAAGTTATTACAACTTTCCACTGTTTTTAATATTCTTATGGAATGCTATTAGCTGTTACTTCAATCCAGCTTTCTCATTTTCTTCAAGCAACTATACTTTCATATAGCAGCTTTTTTTTTAAGTTCTAGCATCAGTCTTAATATTCTGCAACACTAAATACATAGTCTTAAAGACTGTCAACCTGTTTCCTTTGACTTTTCCATATATTTCACATGGCAGAATTCTTGTCTTTAATTCTACTATTTACCCTAATTTATTTCCATAACAGCAGTATTGTGATTAAAACACTATCCAGATAACGCTCAAATGTTCCTGTGCAAGATCAAGCTCCCAAAGCCTCTACACTTAAACAAAAATCAGATGCTTCAAGAGTAAAATAAGGACTGAGGAACATAGACACTGAGAAGGACATGTAGCTGTATGCCTTGGATCAAGTATCTCATGATTTCAAATCAACAGCTACCACTGGGTGAATTAATCCTTGTGAGTGAAACAATTAAAAGCATCTTAAGGGAAGCATCCTGCAGCTCCAGAGGCATTTCTATTTCAGCTCAGTGCAGCACACCTTCTACTATCTAGTTGCTCTCAAGTGTTATCCACATTATACCTGCAGGACTGGAATGAACGTTTTATGCATCTATGGTAAAGTTTGGACATTGAAAAGCAGATCTGATTATCAGCATTAACCATACCATTTGGCAGTGTAAAATACATTTAGGAACTCCAGTTTTAAAAACATTCTCTCTATGTAATTACATGCTTGAAATCCTTCCTGAGGAACTGATCTGGAGAGTTTCTGCTTTTATTTTGATTTTGAAAAAATGCCCCCTGTGGATCACTCTCCTCATTCATTTATACTTCTCAATTATATTTTGATTAACAATTTCTTTCCCTGATTCAGTCTTGCAATGCCCTGTAATTGACAATCCATTGTTCTTTGGCACTCTATCTATAAGCCCCTATAAGCTGGCCATGGAATGCTTTTATTTCCTCACCTCGGCGGCTGTGGTAACAGCATACATCTGAATAACCATCAGATTTGCGAAAGCTTCTTCCAGGCAGACTGAAATGAAAATGGCATTGTCTGGAATCTATCTAATTAGGAATGCAAATGCATCCTTACTCAAAAAATTAATGCCAGGGTTTCCTCAGCACTCTCTCTGTGCTGGCAGTCAGTATCTCAAAGGGATGGTAGAGTAGCTGAATATCAATTCACCAAACCTCCAAAAAACCCTCGCATGACAGTGTCTGAATAATGGTATTCATTAAGTAGAAAGCTGCACATGTCCCTTTAAATGAATAAATTTCTTTTTGATCTCCTGAGCTTTTGTGAGGACTCTGCAATTGCTGGGCTGTTGAATACATTCAAATATAGCTGAATGCACTTCAAATTACATTGATTTCTGAGGCAAACACATACACTGTTTTGGATAATGAGAGGTTCAGCACAGGTGGAGGCAGGCTCAGAACTTCAGTTCACAAGAGGAGAAGCATCTGCTCTTTGCTACCCACAGCTTCAGGTACAGCCAACAAGGTAATTTCTGGTAACTTTTGTTTCTTCTTGCATTGTCAAATTGCACTTGCAAAGCAGAAGTGGACGACTGCACTGACAGAAATCTTCATATTAATACTGTCAATTTAGGTGTGGTGCAATGACTTACAATTTTACAGATGCACTATGCACTTCCATTGTACACATACACTGTGAACTTATGAGTTATGCATACGTGCAGTCTCTTTCAGGTGAAAGTATTTTCCCCTCATGCTTCAGAAAGCAGTACAGGGGATAGAGCATCCTCTTCTTTTTTGAGTGACTGTCCACATACATATACATATCACAGAGGACTGTAAGAATATATACTCAGAGCTTCCCACAGAGCAGTTTCTACAACTTCATAGAAACTGACTGAAGCTTTGTTACACTCCTCAACGAATTTCCCAAAAATTAATCTCTAAAAAAGTAGTCAGTCATGATCAAGCCCAAGAAGACTGAACATATAGAAGACTCAGATCTCACTGAGGAACAGAGAGAAACAACTTTGTAATCTTAAAAAAAAACCCCAAACAACAGAGTCCCTGAGTTACTAAGAGAAGATAGGACGAGCAACAGAGGCATTAAATGAAGTTTACCTGATCTAGAAAAAAATTTGATGCCCTAACCAAAACTCTTAGCCTGTGTTCACTGAAACAGGAACTGATCAGAAGACCTACAGAGGATCAGCCTCAGTCTGGTTTGTTTTGCCAGCTAACTCCAACTCAAATATCCTGCTAGAGGCAAGATACATGTTTCAGGATCTTTCTTCAGTATATAAAAAATTTCGTAATTGACAACTGCAATAATGATGAGACATGTTAAAGATTTTGCAGATTGGAATTTCTACTGAAAGGGTTTAACTTATACACCACAATACATTAAGACTCACTAATGCATATTAGAATCATAGAATGGTTTGGGCTGGAAGGTACCTTTAAAGGTCATCTAGTCCAAGCCCTCTGCAACGAACACTGACATGTTCCACTAGGCCAAACTGCCCAGAGTCCCATCCAGCCTGATCATGAATGTTTCCAGGAGGAGGTATCTACTGCCTCTCTGTGCACACTGTCCCAGTGTTTCACCACCCTCACTGTAAAATATTTCTTCCTTGTATGGAGTCTGAATCTATCCTCCTGGTTTAAAAACATTCCCCTTTGTCCTATCCCTACAGGCTGTACTAAAAAGTAGGCCCATCTTTCTTGTAAGCCCGCTTTGAGTACTGGAAGGCTGCCCTGAAGCCTTCCCTTCTCCAGGTCGAGTAAACCCAACACTCTCAGCCTTTCCTCATAGGAGAGGGGCTCCAGCCCTTTCATCGTTTCTTGTGGCCCTCCTCTGGACTCACTCCAGCAGGTTCATGTCTCTCCTGTGCTGAGGACTCCAGGGCTGGATGCAGCACTCCAGGCGGGGTCTTAGCAGAGTAGAGCAGCGGAGACAATTACCTCCCTTAACTTGCTGGTCATGCTAACCTGTAATATTTTTTATATTTAAAAGAAAGTTGAAATCTGTTTCTTCCTTTCAACTGAAAAGACAGCACAGCAGACAAGCTTCCTTTGAAAAATGTATCTCCATTTTTATTAGTGCTTAATTTTTTTTAAAAATAAATTGCTGAACATACAGATACTGCAGCTGAGTCGTTTTATCATTTGAAATGGGATTTGTGGGCTGAAGATATCTGGGGGAAATTCTGCATATGACAAAACTCTATTTCAGATTTTAAAAATATGGTGTTCTGAAGCATCTTCTTCAACTTCTGGGAAGCACCAGGATCGGTACATTGATTGAGATTGTGTAAGACTGATAGAAATCAGGCTGCTAAGTGTGTGAAGCTGACAAAACTTCAACAAGAGATTATCAAGATCACCTCGATCTCTGTTCCTACATTCCACTAAATAAGGTGAAAGTTGAAGAATTACAAACAGATTTTGGCTTGTAGTCACAAGTTGATAATTAATGAACTGAATGAAGATCTCTACCAACAAAATATAAATAAGTATTTTTAAAGAATAAAGCAAATTTTAATGCAACATTGTGATCTAGTACTCAATGCAACTCTAGTCTTCTTGAACTATAATCATGTCTGTTTCACTGTAATCCAGATTTCCCAGATCATTTCAGTCTAGATATGAGTTTACACAGTTCACATACACAGTTCTAAGTTATCCTGAAAATGCCCCGATGTCCTAAACTATCTTAGAAATGAATATTTAATAAACAAAAACCTTACCCGAATCATCATGACTGAGCATCTGATGTTATGAACTGTATCATACACCTTCTTAGAAATATCCACAAACTGGTTATCATCAAAAAGATGCACTGTGTTCTTGCTTAAGCTCTCCAATGCAATATTTACTTGATTTATAAACTCTGGAATCACTGTTCAAAAAACAAAACACAAACAAAATTCAGTAAGCATAAGAAAGATAAAACATGTAATTGTAACATGGATTTACCAAGGCACTTTACCTTGTCTGACCGAATCAAACAAATCATAATTTTTGCATCAGTTTGATATTAACTTGTACTTTACCCACAATGTCCTGGCCTTATTTTGCATGGTGACCTGGTACCACAATATCTCTCTTGATCATCAATTCAAAGCAAAGTACACCCAATACACAGAATATAGAGTGAAGAGAGAATGCAGCTGGAGAAGGACCTCAAACAAGTATACATCAAGCTCATTTGCAACAACTGAAGGCAGAAAAAATGGGAAGTAAAGGGACAGAACTCAACTTCTGTAATATTCAATATGAATAAGAACGGAACATGGAACAGAAGCTTTCTCAGGCAATGTGCTGGTTTCAAACACAAGTATAATATGTGTTCAGTCCCTTCCTCCACTACTATGTGCTATGTAATTCATAAATTCATACCACATGAAAGCAGTACTACCAATACCTTAATTACAAACCGCTTCAGGAAAATTTTGAAGTATGTAATAAATTTTTATACTGACAAAGCTTCAAAGTCAGCAAGCTATCTGAATTAGAAAACCTGTAACATATACTTTAAATATTAGGAAAGATGACTCAATAATGCTTTAACCCCTAACTTTACATGGAGAAACCCACACAACGCTTGGAGACACTTAAATTCACTCAAGTTACAGCAATTTCACCATCTTCAAGCTCAGTTATTTCTGTCTAGAATTCAGAGCAGTTACTTCATGTGTCAGTTCTTAGAAATATCAAACTTCAGTTAATTCAGTGCTAGTGGGAAGATTCATCTTCTTCTGTAAAACTGGTCTCCACAAGTGTGAGACAAGTAGGTGCCATTTAATTTGAAAAATATAATATTTAAAATCCTTTCTTCCCTCCTCCAATTGTCACTTGAATCACCCTGCTTTCTGAAAACATCAGTGGGAAGAACAGCTTCTTTATATAGTACGGAAAAAAAGACAAGGTACATTTTTCATTAGCAAGCAAATTAGCAATTAGGGAGAGCAGCATCTATTTATTCAGTGCTTTCTGGGAAAAAAAAACAACCAAACAACCCCAACAAAACAAACAAACAAAAAACAAAACCACAAAAAAACCCCAAACAAGCAAAAAACCACAACTCACAAATACAGAGTTTCAGAACTTTTTTTTTTTTCTCTGTTAAACAAAGATCTTGTCCCTAGACTATCAAAATAATTGCAACTGTGGCAATTTTTAACTGGTCCATCACCTCATACATTTACATAAACATAAACATTCAGCTCTTCACATCTGTTGTAAAACTGCTGCAAAAGAGAACGTAAGAAGCTTCCAGGAATTCAAGATTTCCATTGGTATAGTGAAAACCATGAGATGTTTCCCACAGTCTCATACATCCTCACTTGTCAGTACATTGTATGTCATATACGTGCAGTACTGTAAAGCACAGACGTCCTGCTTACCAGCAGCATTTTCAGTGGCTACTAACTACCTCCAGCCCTCTTTTACAGGACAGATTATTTCTTCTTCAGGTTCCATCTTGATGCCATATGCTTATTAATGGCCTTTTTACAACTCCTTCTGAGACCAAACTCATTATCACAGTGTATTTGTTTGTCTGAATGAATACATTGCTTATGAAAAAGGATTTTTCCCAGATACATACTCTATAGCTCGTATTCTACTGGTTGAGTCAGCGCTAAACCACAGGCTGCACTTGATTATAGAAATATGATCTCAGTGGCTTCACTTTGGAAACATTTTTAAGATGGTTGCTTTTCATCAATGTAATTTTTAGACACTGACAATTAAAACACAAGACTAAACTGTAATTCTAAAATATGTGCATAACAATCTGCCAATGAAGTATAAAAGTACACTTCAGCTGTTATATGATTATAAAATAGTTCTTATTGGTTGGTCATTTACCCTGTTTGGATAATTCCCTCAAATCCAAGATTTTTCTTGACTGCATGCAATTTATTTAATTTTTGAGTTCCCAACCAAATGACTAATTAAAAAGAGGTTTCAGCAGGCATATGAGTTCTTATCCATGGATCACTGGCATTCGAAAATGCTTCATAATCCTCTAATAGTCCAGGCACCACTCTGAAATACTACATTAAGTGGACCAGAATTACATTAACATGCATCTTTGCTGTATTCTGTTTTACTTTTCTAGGCAGCCTAAATACAGCAAAGTGGATATAAATAAAAATAGATTGGACAAGACTGATTTTTACAATCTTTCAAAAGCAAAGAAAAATTAAACAAATTGAGTTGTAAGTAAAATGAAAAATTGCAAGCGTTATACGGTTGAGAAGTAGTATTAGTCTTTTTATGATTTTAGTATTAAAAGATTTTGGAAGAAAACTTTAAATTTTTATTTTTGCTTTTCCCCACCCCACCCAGTAAGAACATGAACATCTCTAATCCTGCCTCTCCTGAGGGGGATGGAGTGGAAAGGAGGAGTATATATTGGAAAATACCAATACCACTCATAAGTGTCATGTTAAAAGTCCCCAAATTAACTTAAAGATTTCACACCACCAAACCATGTTCTGCACTCTTCTTGAAATTAAGCTTATTTATTTTAAAATTCATCATTTCTTACCTAATTCTTCTCTTGTTTTAAACAAAAAATACTATTTGGCTTTCTTTGTAGGCCATGTCTTTTTAGACCTTGATACTGTAAAAGTTGGCAATTTAAACTCTACGATTTGTGATGTTGAGATCTTAGAAAGCAGGTATTCTTTATTGCAGCACTGGAGACACGGGGGATCCTTTCACCTGACATGTCTACCTGGTGTTCCCAAAGCATTATATGGTAATAATACATACATATTCATTAAATTTCCCAGAAAAGTCATACGTATATCTATTTAAATCAAGCATGACAAGTTCAGTAAATTTCACGGAAAAGTTACGTATATATTTAAATAATTTCTTGAATCTCATTAATAATATTTTTCTTTTATCAAAGTTTACCAGAGTTTGCTTAAACAGGGCCTAGGCCAACGCCCTTTGTTTCTATCTTACTTACAGGGACACCTCTTCTTCTCCTACTTAAACATTTTCTGTTATCTAAATTGCTTAGCATAGAATGTGCAGCTCAGTTCATTATCTGCCAGGATTAGCCCAATCCATAAAGATTAACCCTTTAAGGTCCAAGGAAGTTGAGTATCAACTTCTAATACTTTTCTTACCTTCAACCAGAAACAACTAAGGAATCCTGTTTGTAGTTTAATATCTGTCACAGCCCAGCTCTTAATTGAGGCTATCACATCTATATGTCATAATCACATTAGGTAATACAGAAAAGTAAGCTTCACTTATCATTTTATTCCAGTTGGCAACTCTGTTGGTTTTAGTAACAGATTCATCAGGATAACTGTTTTTCAACTTTGCAGAAGGCCAGTAACAACAGATGAAAACATGAGCCATTCTACTTACACCTTTTAATGAAGTCGTGTTAAGTGATTACCATCACTTCATCAGTGATCAACATAGCTTGATACTGAAAAAGCAACAGTCTCCACAGCTAAAACGTCCACACGTATGCAACACTTACTCTAAAGAATGCCTTAAGAAAATGAATGTAACAGACATGGACAGACATGACCTCCTACCACTGATAAAAAAAGAGAATTACTTTCATTTATTTATTTAAAAAAAAATCAAAATGTTTATGATTTTTCATTGAGGAGAAAAAAAAATCACAACAAAACCCTTGCTTCATTTATTTGACAAGGAGAGGGAACAAACAGGAAGCATCTTCCTAAAAAAATAAACACATTACTTATTTTCCATCGTTCCCATACTCAAGCACTGAAACAGGACTATTTGGTACTCTGACATCTCTACAGGACAATCCCCAGATCCCACCACTTGTGCTTATTATGCTGGATTTATATAGGCAGGGCATTTTTCTCCCTTGCAGTTCCTCTCAAGTCAGAATGCCACAGTTTCTCTAAGGATGTCAAGGGAGAGCAGATGTGGTGGATTACTGAATGAACATATACACAATTTATCTCAAAAAAATTAATTTGTTTAAAGTAACTAAACTTTCAACTTCAATGTTTTTCTGTATGTATAAACACCGTGAGCAACTTACTGTATGGTGTAAATAGACTGGGAAAAGGCTCAAGAGCTCCCACTAGAATGAAGACTAAAACACTGCTCTTTCAAAGGCACTTTTGAAATGGAAACAAAAGCAGAACCCAGATAAATGAATGAAGCTCTCTGTGGCAGACCTACAGATCCCTGCTACAGGCAGACTGCAGGACTGCCACAGCTATTGCTTGAACTTAAGTTCAGTGACCTTTCAACAAAGAATACTTTGTCGGGCAGTCAGCCATACAGAGATGATATCTGTGCTCAGAGCCACAGGACTGTTTGGTAGGAGATATGAAAACATGAGCAGCCTTCCTACAAAGTTTATTTTGTCAATATACAAAAATACAGAATACCCAGAGTGAATGAAAACTTTAAACTAATGAAGCACATGAATGTTAGTACCTAAACAGAACCTCTAATATCGAAGTGAATAATGACTGCAGGCGTATTTAACAAGAACGGCATGAGGATTTGTTCTAAGACTTGAATCTCCATCCTTAACAGTTAGTTGAAGTAACTGCTACAAAAGAAGAGCTTTGTCTTTTATTTTAAATGTGATCAAGGTTGAGTTAAAAAATGGTTTTCCTCCTAAGGTAATCAAATCAGGGTTAGTTATTCCTGATGAATTAGGATTCTAACAGGAGGAAGAAGCCCTATGAGAACTTCCAGAAGCCCACCAGAAGAGAGATTCTAACAAAGGATGCAAAAGACAAAAGCTTAGTCATGTAAGGCCTAAAAAGATAATGAATGAAACTAATATGAAACTAGCATGATCACAGTCCACAGAAATAAAACATTTGCAGGCAGGCAAGTTAAAAGGAGATGAGCGCAACCTAGACCTATGCTAAGCCACATGTTTCAACCACTAATACCTTCTTTCAGCACACTATGCCCTTGTATTATTTAGCCTACAAGGAGAAAAGAACAGCTCCACTGAAATCTTGAAAACCATCCACCATTTAGGCAACAAGATGGTAAAACCCCTAGAGACTCATGTCTTGATAATGACCTCAGCTTGTCATCATATCAGCAAGAAGATAAAAAATCACAGGAAAAGCTACAGGTCTCCAAAGCAAGAAACGCCACAACTCCTGAAGCCCAAAACTATCTGCTGTAGCTCAAGATACCACAAAGGCAGTCTTTCGTCATCCAGAAGATATCTCTTGACAAAAAACTCCTCTTGAAAGTAATTAATATATTACCATTCTTAACCAGAGGGGTAAGAGTGCACTTGAAAAATCCTTGGAAGAGATTTCTTTCAGATAAAAAAAAGCTGTCATTTGTTGATACTAAAGATTAAGAAACTGCCCTCAGGGCACCCACAATCCTGAAAAATGGTCTTCGGAACATCATCATGTATCTCCCCATTTCTGAACATCAGCCTGAAGGAACTTAGGTTGCCTTCAAGACCAAGAGGGCTCCTTGGAACTAACCCAGTAATACATGAATCCAAAGCTCTCAATCCAAGAGAGAAAACGCTAACTTCAAGCACAAGTGATCACTAGGAGTAGTACTTTTATAAAAATACTTCAGTGCAATAGACAAAACAAACCCCAGAATTCTACACTGCTAATGCTTCCAGGGCAATTTTAAACCAAAGAAACTTGCAGAGTTTCTCCAGAATAACATCTAAAGGTAAATTTAGCTGCCAAAGCTCTAAGAGGGAGCTGTTAGTATAAGCAACATGAATGGTAGTAAGGCTTTCACTGCTGGCAAGACCAAACTACCTGAACAAGATGATTCCAAGCCTTCTAAAGATGGTCTTTATAAGATACCCTGAAAAAATGAACTCAGTTTTTCACTACTGTATGTTACAAAGCACCTATTGAACTTTGAGAACCTGATCTAAGCTCTATTCATACGATAGCGTGCCCTGCTTTGATCTCAGCAGGTCTGGGATCACACCAGGATGGATACTGGCCTTTGATTTGACCCCATATGTTGCAGTAAGTTAACTCACATTCTTTCCTATATACAGGAACAATATTATCCATCAAATCTGAAATATCCATCCTTTTCTAAGAGTGGAAATTTAAGATTTCCAATTTCAGAGAAATATACCATTGATGCTTTTAAGTTCTGTAGGCAAAAACTATCAGGATCTGTTAGTTAGAAAAAAGAAACCTATCCTTGTGACAGCCAGCTAGTAGATGATACTTTTTTAACACTCGCCTGACTTCCCTATTTAAAGGAAGATGATTATACAAGAAAGGAAAGAGTTGCCGTGTACACTTAAATTCTGACACCAGGTAAATATTACAGGTAAGCAGCAAGGGTATAGGAATAGCTTCCATCCCTCAGGTTAGCAGTCAAAAAAAACAATGGTAAAGGGGGAAAAAAAATGGAAAATATAATCAAAAGCAAAAGGGAAAAAAAAAAAAGTAGTAAAGAAGCAAAGCAACAGTTATCCTTCCACCAGGAAAAAATAAATCTTTTTTTCTTGTCATAAGGTAATTCACTATTTCTTCTCTGTATGTGTTTTCAATTTTCCTCTATGCTTGTCTGCATACCTTGAGTTTAATTTTTATTGCATTCATCTAATTTTTTTGATCACTAAGGAAGTGGCATACTAAAAGGAATAAAAGCTTGAACTCTACCCTCCTGAGGATGCTTTTCAATACTATACCCTGGAATTGTACATGATGCTAAACTGAACTAATACAGAATTTATTCATGGGAATGAAAGATTTCTTTAAGGATGTCCTTCATCTTCCAACCAGAATTTCCAATGAGTCCTCATGTGACAGCATAAGCAGACAGTTGTGGCAAGTGGTGTGTATCTCAAGTACTTTATTATCTCCCATAATCTCATCACCTAGCATGAAAGTCAGTGTGATCAGTATAGTTTGCTTTCAGTGGATTTAAATAGTTTTCCAGTTGTGGGAATTCAGCTAAAGTGAAATATAAGCAAGATATGGTTGAAAAGATTAAAAACACAGCTACCACTTAAATACAGAGTAATGCTAGAGTAAATAAGAAATCTAGTTAATTAACTAACAGTCTGGATTTAGTACTCCTTTACTGCATTTTGCTCTTTGAGACCAAAGAAGAGTTTGTACTTCTTGCAATTTAAAATTAAACATTTTCAAATTTCTTCTGGAGTGGTATCTAAAAATTTCAGGTAGTAAGAACACCATACATTCCAGTAACCCAGTTTTACCGCCAAGTATTACCTCTATTCTTAATGCCATTTCAATCCAAAATGTACAAAGTTACACAAAGAACTAATAAGTAAATAAAATCAAAACCATCTAACTAAGGCAACTGCACTGGTTACGACATTACCATTCAAAATACAAGGACTTCTGGCAGAAGCTTGAGTTACATGATCCACTCTTTTTAGAACGAAATAAATCTGAGAGAAAAGATCTCTGAATCGCCCATTGTGCTCATCACTCCTTGACTATTTAGAGCGTAAGTAACTATAAATTATCTTTGTGGGTTTTAGTATTTTATGCTGAAGTTTTTGCATCTTTAAAGTGTAACAGAACATGAAGTAGCCAAGGCAGAGGCCTGTCACACATAAAAAGAATTTGCATACTAAAAGGAATGTATGACTGCTTTTGCTTCTCCTTAAGCCAAACATAAGCATATTAAAATAGTGAAACCAGAAACAGTGTATAAGCTTTTTGCAACACTGTATGCACTTGCAAAGATGTAATACTGGCATAACCAGCAATCATTTAGTAACAGTGCCCTGGTTTCAACCACACAGCCAAGCATACAAATAAATGCATATAAAAGAAATATTTAGAAAAATAGGTATGTATATATTAATGCATGGAATATTTATTTATAATCTATGCATATGTTTACATTTATATTTACATATAAGCTAGACATATATGACAGCAGGTTTGTGGTATTACATCTTTACAGCTAGGGTAAGACTTTTAAGAGTTAACTGTCCTGAATCTGAGAAATTATTGATAATAGGTGAGACCTAATTATTGGCAGTATTATTAATGAATGGCAACTCAGTAAACTGCTGCTTTTAATTTTGAAAAGGTCATACTATATCCCTCTTCTAAACACACCCATGACAAGTGATTCAACTTCCTACCTGGAAAACATATACACTGATTTTCATTTGCACCACAACAATTTAGATATATACAAAGTCACTGTTACTCTGTAAGCAGGCTGGACAGGTAAGGGTATGGGTACAGGTAACTTTCCCCTCGCTCAAGCGCTCTCTCCACAGTCCTTGCACAGCTTGGCAAATGCACGTAACACCACAGCTGGGAATTAAGGTAGTCCCTGTAATTAAACACCATGTTTCAAGACTTCAGTGGTGGCTTAAAGGGATCTTTCTCCCCTTACTGTACAAATGTCCAGAAAAAGAAAAACACAGAGAGAGATGGATTTGTTTTTGAGGGTGTAGACTGATTTCCTATATGAGGTATTAGAGGCAGGTCACAGCATCTAAAAGAACAGAAGGATATCTGTAGATCACATAAATAATGTACACTTTTAAATCTCTCTACTCATTGTGTTTTTCTGCCATGCTGAAGGACAGACTAACTACGAGATATCAGATGAGAAAGACATTTCCCCGTAGGTCATACTAGTGAAGAATTTTAGGACTTTTTTGCATTTCTTCGCAAACGGTGTGGACCATGTGGGCCTGTCTTATCTCATCAGTGCCATGCTATTGCAGGGCCTTTATGTGCTGTGGGAATATCCACTTGCCCTAAACACAGTTCACAATACAGAATAGTATGATCTTCTTTAGCCTAACTGGATTTAATTTAGAGGCATCTGCAATAAATTGAATGATGTGATACACATAAGCTAAGACTAGTAAATACCCTAAATATGTACCTAAAAAAAAAAAGTATGATTACTTTTCATTAGTGAATTTCATGGGGCACACAGGGTTTCAGTTCAGCTTACCTTCAGTCCAACTGCAGACTACCATGGAACCTCCATATATACACCCTCACTTCAAAACTAATGATCATACAGCAGCATGATGACAAAGTTCAATGAACTGAAGCAGTTCAAGATTTCATTTTTTTGGCTGCGAAGCTAGTATTGAGGTGGCTTGGTATTCCAGTCCAGCTTGCTACCAGGCCAAATAGTTGACGTGCTAGTACTGGAACAAGGAAGGTGGCATGAAAAGGCAGATGAGGCAGGCAGGCACCACTGCTGTCAATAAAAGCTGCATTTAGAACCGCTTAAAATGACTGTAAAGTGCAGCCTCCATTTCTCTGACTAGAATTTGTTATCACAGATTTCTAATGGTTTTTCTTCACTAGCTTTGTTGTATCCAAAGCCAAAGCTCTGCCAGCAACAGCAGGGAGCCAACTAACATATCAGACAATTTCTAAAGGTTGCTGAGCAAATAAATAATCCCAAATTGGTATTGTTCAAATGCACTGAATAGGACACAGGAAATGTATAACCCATTAAGAGGAAATAGAGGTCTTCCTATGGGGTAGTCTCTTCATTATATGTAAGAGAGATTACCTGAACAGAGAACAGCTTTTCAGTAATTTAGGTGGAGAAACACGCAGCACACACCCCCACAAACCACCAACTCTGTGCAGCTTGGTTGTTTCTAATGAATAAGCATTATACTATATACTGCTTAAGCTAAAGAATGTTGGGAATTAGCAAAAAACCTGAACCAGTCAGACTTCTCTACTAATATATGTTTTCTTTTAGTTTCATGTTTAGAATGATAATTTCTATTAAATTTGAAGTAATAAGAATTACACTTAAAAAAGTATATTAAGGGGTATTTGGGGGTAACACTGTTTTAGTCATTAAAAAGATTGACCTTTTAAAAGGTTATTTCAAAGATATTTAAAGTCATTTAAGAGCATTTGAAACCAAACTAAAATAGAAATCTTATTAAGTGTGATCTGGAGAGGAATACTGAAAAGATAACAGACTTCACTTAATGCAATAAATTCACCATTGTATTAGTCTACCTATTTTGGAAACAGACACCCTGCACATGGAATATATTATTACTCCATGTGCAACACAACCCCAGGTTTTGCTAAGATTTTATACATTAATATTGCCATGACTGAAATGCGGGTTCCCTCATGTATTCCCCTATGAATGATGAGACTACCTGCAGACTGACAGTCTGTGTATTACACGTTTATTTTTGCATCCCAGAAATTACTGGTTAGCATTACCCTGGCCTATGCCCTGAGCTTGTAATTCTTAGTGCACCTTCTCCTTCTTTTGAAGGTAATACAAGCATCTTCAGAAAATGCCCAAAGCATTCAGGCTTCATCAGATAGTAAAGGACAAATGAAATAATAAAAACAATCTGTTGCTGCATAAGGTAAATTTGTTTGTAAATATACCTATTGTAACATAGCAAACACATTCTACATAAGTATTGTTTTTGAAAACACAGTATGTTTTTTAAAAGAGAAAGCAGTATTACAGGATTCTTTTTTCACCTTCTGTCTGACAGATTGCAATTTCTGAGTCTTAGAAAACTGGGCTCATTTATTTTCCTCACTATGAACCGTAACTTAACCATTTTAAACCCTGTAACTTTCTATTCAACTGCATAAACTTGTATGTACACACATACACACTTTCATATTTATTGAACTCTTTAACTATCTTGTTTCGAGCACTTAACTCTTATCAAACAACATCAGTGCAACAATGGGCTACTCTCACTAATTTTTCACTAATCTTGTGTTGGGACAGACAAAGCACTCTGATTTTTAATACCTAGTATCAGATTTCATTTCCAATTAAAAACTGTCAAAGTGAGTGGGATGTGGCAAGTTACTGTTTTCATCTGGAGGATAATGATGACGTTTAATTCAATTTAAGCATGTAGAAATACTGGGGAAAGCTAATCAGAACAATAAAATCAATGGACAAACACTAATATCTACCTTTTCCCTAAAGTGCATATAGCTAAACACAAATAGCTAAATAGTGATCTTGAAAATAAGATCACTAACACTGCCTCTAAAAACAAAATGAAAATGTACAAAGAATCAAGAGAAACATATATCGGCTTTTTCATGTTGTCTTGTTGCTGGCCCTACCCCCAAATGGGAGGTGAGGGGAAAGCACGTGCACAGAAGGCCTGACTGAAAGCACACTGGTAATATTTGGACACATCTAATACTACAATGTCCGAATGCCTTAGTCTCTAATATGCTGCAGTGCTCTGAAAATGCTAGTCATGTTTCATAGTAATAGGAATGAGTCACCATCTTCATAACAGGAAAGTTTGTCAATTACACAATGGCAAAAAACACTTGTTTCTACATTTTCCATGTATCTGTAGACAGATCATAAAAATAAATTACATTGCTCTGGAAAGAAACAAGTCTGTGATGCTTGCACCAGACTTCTCCAGGCTGATCACCATGTAACTTTTCATGAACTCAACAGCACAAGGATTTTGTTCTAGACCCCTTTATCTAAGATTAACATGTATCAAATGCTGCAGTGAAGGTGCACACTACTTTCATAAGCTGCAAGGTTGATTACTTCTGCATTCTGGTCCCAATTACTGCACAACACTCTGCTCACCAGAAGGAACACCAAATGAATGCTTGAATCCAAGCGTATTTGTTTTGCTATGCAGGAGTCACATTAAAATTATATTTTTAATGATTTCTTGAATCAGTTTCAATTATAAAATTACCTAAAAAAATTAAAGATCATTCAACAAGATAAGAAATTCTAAGACATTTCTTCCCCTTTTCAAATGTAATGTTTCCACCAAATAGACTTTTTGAGGGACAAAGAGTGATGCAATTCAATGACAAACTGAGAAATCAAATTTCTCCAAATAATTTTATAACAAAGATATTTAAATTCTATTCCAAACAAACAAGCAATACTGACTGGTACAGTACTACCTCACTTTCTCCATCCTATTGTGTTCTCTTTGGGATGTAACTATAGACGCTTTTCAGGCCCTACTTTTATAGCAGAGCAAGTGATACCTCAATTTACAAAAAAGTCACCAAACACAGAAATAAGAATAAACAAAATAAGAAGAAATTATCTAATCCTGCATCAGTACATTTTTTGTCTGAGATGAGTAAGACAGATACTCACAGACTGGCATGCATGTTTCAGTGTAACACTAGCACTAAATACACAGTAGTTTGACCAGTGTTTCATACCACTACCTTTCACATCTTATTCCAGTTTGACTTGCAATGTCAAACTGCCACTGCGCTCCTTCAGTACAATATGCTTTCTACAGAGAAAAAGGCAGAAAATCCATTTTTTTTAAGGAGAACCATCTAGGCCATAAATCTGCAAAGGAACCTTTGTACCCTAACATGCTTGGCCTGTATGACGCTTCTTAGTATTTCTCATATCTAGGCACCTTTCTTTGCAATTTTTACAACACTTTGGGATGTTTTATATTACATTTAAAGGACACAAATGAAACATGCTTTTGTTTTTCCTCTGCATGCCACACTACATTTTCATTCAAGTCATGAACAATAAAATACAGGAACACAAAAGGAAGAACCTTTCTGCAACTCTCCCCTCCAAAACAAACAAACAAACAAACAAACAAACAAGCTGTATTTCTATTTTCGACAATTTGAGACATCGCACAGAATGCCTCTTTTGCAATGACAAAAATAGTAACATGTCAGAGTTTCATAAATAACATTTCAGAGTAGAGACTGTGGTTTACCAAACACGACAAAAATGGATTTGTCTACACAGAAGCATTAAGCAGTGGGTGTATACTATCTTGAGTACCAAACGTAACAGGCTCTTGAGTCAAATACATACCTATAAGAAAAGACAAGCACCCTCAGTTACTGAAGAAAGGTCCAGACCAGGCAAAACATGGGAGCAGTAACTGCAGTCCTGCTCATCTCTTGCTATAAATGTAAGAAAGATGCATAGGTAGGTATGTGTGAACTGGAACAAGAGCACTGCATATACCTCTGCCAAACACTGCTAGAAATCTCTACACAAGATTACTGTATTTGTTGCCTTCAGCAGTAAAAACATGTCCCTATAAAATCAGCTGCATACTTGACGAATGTTTCCCAACAGCAGCTTGGATTATTTCATACCTGTACGATAAACTTAAAGAATCAAACCAAATCAGAATGTTAACATTGTTACAGTTGGCTGCAAGGCATACTTATTTAAACTGGTATTAAATGAAACAATCATCTTATAGGGACAGCAGGAATTGGATTCCAAGTGGTGAGAAAGAATTTCCCATGAGAACACGGGAATGCTTCACAAGGAGAGGTGGGCTGCATCTGCAGGTTTAGAGAAAAAAATGCAGCAACAGTGTTCTTCAAATTTCTTCCTCTATTTACCACCCTAACTACAGAATACAAATGGCATACCAGAAATCAAAACTAATGGCTATGACTACAGTATTCTGAAAGAGGGCCTTCAAAGAAGCCACAAGAGATGCTGTCCACTCTTTACATTTTGCCTCCTTGCAAACAACCTGCAGGTTATTAAATGCCTGTATCTAAGTTCTGGGGCTAGAACATGCTGGTTTTACAGGCTGCCCAGAGGAGCTGTGAATGCCCCATCCCTGGCGGTGTTCAAGGCCAGGCTGGATGGGGCTTTGAGCAACCTGGTCTAGTGGAAGGTGCCCCTGCCCATGGCAGTGGGGTTGGAACTGGATGACCCTTAAGGTCCCTGCCAAAGCAAACTATGATTCTATACTCCAACAGTACCTGAGAACATGCTTCTGAAAATGTGGGGTCCAACAGTGGTGAACTGTATCTTGAGAAATGTCTTTTTCACTATATCATCAAAAAGCATTGTACAGTGCATATGCAAACACTCTTTATACAGCTGAGGAACTCTGTTCTCATTAAAAGCTCCAAATTACATGCAAAGTTCAATTTGCAAAACCTGTATTTTGTTTTTAGAAGTTTCCAGATCTGAAACATCTGTAGGAAACAGTTCCATTCAGATGCCTCCAGAGATCTGTTCTCTTGCCTAATTAATTGGTTCTCATAAAACAGATCACTCATTAGAAAACAACAACAAAACCACCAAAACAAAACAAAACAAAAAACAAACAACTCCCCCCCTCCCAGAAAAAAAGTCCCACCAAAAAAAAAAACCCACAGCAAAAAACATCCCCTAAAAACTTGACCTTGAGGCCAAGAATATTGAGCTACAGTGACAACTTCCATAGTGTTTAAATTCCAAGTGACATAAAACTTCAAAGTCCTATCTCAACAATACTGAGAATACAATCAAAATTGCCATGAGGCTGATGAACAACAGATACAGTGAAATATCAGGAAAACACAGCGCCTAAATCTGAGTTAACTCCAGTAATGCTGTAAGGTAAAGAAGAAGGGAAAGCCAGCCCTGAGTCCCAGAGTTCCTAACATACAAACTTCTGTATTATCCCCAGCCCAGTGACAAATATGACTCACAGGCAGCCTTCACAACGCCACCTTCTGGACAATCATTTCTACTCCAGGAAGGTAAGAAATGACTGCTCAGGAAGCAAATGCTGTCCTGGTAACATTCTTCCAGCACCATTGCTTACAAGCAAATTTTGAGGCCAAACCACATTCATGCCTGTGCGGGAAGACAAAATGAGCTCTAAGTATAGTTCCCAGCATGAGACAGAGCCTGGAGTAGTTACTACCATACTAACACAACCTGTAGGAGGATCCTTAATTTGGACAGCTTTGGGCCTCTTCTATTACATCCCTAGATATGCTAAAAGTATACATCGTTCTCAAACTTACAGACACTTAGAACATTGCATTTTAATATTAAGGTTGCTACCTACTACAAGAACTTGACCCAAAGTGGTTTTATCTTGGTGGTCCTATTTGTAGTGAAAAATTATTTTCAGACTAGGGAATACAATAATTGTAATGAAGATCAGTGAACAAATATCAAACTATACATATGAGCAAACTAAGCACATTTATCACATAATCAAGTGCCTACCTATGCCGTAAATACAACTGTAAACCCGAATTAGCAATCCAATCTCCAGACTCACGGATCTCTTTTTATTACAGCTATGCTTTTAAAGACTTTCTGTCAGAAGTGTTGAAGCGTTGAGCACACCATCTGACTGAGCTGAAAAAGGAGGCCAAGGAAGAAGATTTTATAAACAAGAGAATCTAGGGTGGAAATTCCTACAATTCTGAGTATAATGAAAGATGGACATTATCATAATTCTCTTGTTGCAAGCAGGAGAGCAGCCTCTGGACACCTGGCTTCCCTGAACATAAAGGCATATCAGTGGAGAAATTTTTAGTATTGGGACACCCACAACCCTCTACAGAAAGTAATGACAATTAGAGACATATAAGATAACAAAGAACGCCTTTCGTTTGTAGAAAACAGTGCTGTTGTGCTTGAGCACCTTCTTTCACAAAAGAAGTTTAGCTCTGGATGAGGCTATTAAGGAACCCAGTTCTACTGGCTCCTGCTTGTTACGGGTTTGAAAAGGCTCCGGTTCTCTAAATCTGCCTTAAACCACTCACCATTATGAAACAAATCAAACCAAGAGGGAGCAATTTCAGTGCACTGAAACAAGTGTCAGGAGGCAAAAAAAAAAAAAAAGTTAATTTCTTCTTAGCAGATGACTGCAAAAGTATAATAAGCATCAAAGTATGCATCAAAAGAGGGTCATCACCAGATGCTCCGCAAAAATTCCTACATACAGACAATGCTCCAGGGAAAAATAAACCAACCCGACTCAAGAACTCAAAACACCATCTAGTTCGCCTTCTGCTCAAAGTCGTATGAGTTGTGCCAGACTTTGCCCTATTGGACTTTGACCAAAATCTTATTTGTCAACCTTTCAAAAGCTGTCACGAAGATTTGGATAGAACCTGCGTATCTTTTTATCTTGTCAAAACTAATTTAACTATATCTACCACATGTATTTTAGAGCATTTTTTGAATATCTAATTAAAATCTAAAACCAAATGGGAAAGTCATTCTGAAAATTGTTTCAAGAGGAATCGGAAGATGACTGAAAGCCCAAAAGATCAAACATAAATACAACAGAATGAGCAGAGGATCAAGGTACACAATGGCCCCCAAATCAGACAGGATTCACATGAAGAATTAAACTATTCACACAACCTAACAAAATTGCTTTTATCTTTCTTACTTTTTTACTAAAAGATGAAGAAACAGAGAATATGATACTCTCATTTACCAGTTCTCTACTGAAAACAGCAGGATGGGCTACCACATAAAATAAAGAAGAAAATAAAAAAAGGTAGAATACTGAAATAATCCCAGTCATACTATTCAACTTGCTCCTTCCCTTGATTCTTATTACAGGGGAAAAAAAAAAACCAACAACCATTCAAAGCAACAATGGGCTGTTTGCACTCAGTATAGTGACAATTAATTTTATCTTGCATTTCATGTTTTGCCCATACAGAAATCTTGTCTTAACCAGTTAGCTACCAATAACATGTTATTGATACATTCCTCAGTATTTACCTTAAATTTCTTGATCAATATTTACAGATATTAGTGCAAATGCTAGTATTATTAGCAGGAAGAAGTTCTTTAGGTAAAGAAGATTCTGTACAAGAACACAAAGAAACGGTGAGAATGATTAATTGTAACAGGTCTGACTGTTCTGTACAGACAATCATTTTGAATTCCAACTGCAAAGGACTGCTGACAGACAAGAAAGTGTGTGTTAGTTTTATTTCCTCCTAATTTCACTTCTATGTAGAGAGTATGGAAAGGCTGAAAAAGTTCCAGAAGGTCTTTTAGTTCTTTACTTGTGGTTTAGTTTACAAAGGCTTATTTACAAGAATACTTCCTCCTAACCTGCAATGCAGAAAAAGTAACTTCTCCAAAATTCAACAACATCAGTTATCAACTCACTAACAATGGTTATAAACTGAATAAAAATGCACTGAATAAAACTAGCATTACTTCTAACACTATTAAGATATAATCTCTGAAGGTGTTTTTAGCTACATGTACTTATTTGCCTCACAGAACAATATATAAGCAAGACAAGCAAAGAAACTTTAGTAAATACAAGATGACTGTGTTGCTTTGAAGAAATCTGGAGCACTGCTGAAAATCATACTCTTAGCTCTCGGGAAAAAAGAAGCCAACGTAGTTTTAAAAGAGCACACTACAGAGCAAACAAACACTTTGAAAAACAGAGTACCAATAGGCTTTAAATGTTTATCTGCCTACCTGGAAATGTATGAGATTAAATCATGCGATTGACTGAATCCACTTGCAACTTTGCTATGCTTCACCTCCCCTTAATATACATGGTACTTCATATAAGAAATTTTTATTAGCACTCTGGAGAAATCTGTAGATTCAGAATGAGGTTATCTACAACCCTTTTGCACTAAAAGTCCTTCTCAAATACTAACACTCTACTTTTAACAAAAAGAAAGTCACTAAGGAAGAGAAGGGATGGTCCTCTGGGAATTTGAGATTGCTACTGCAGAGTATGAATGCACATATTAAAACAATTTCCCAGAAAAAATTACTCTCATCTGAATGCAGCTGGTGTCTAACACAAGGAAAAAAAATATCATAAAACTTTGTTTGAAAATGACTTCCATACATCATTTGGATCAACCTCCTTCTTAAAAATAAGACCAGTACTACATCAGGTCATAGTTCTGGCTACCTAGGTTTTAAAAGCCTCAAAGGACAGAAATGTCACTGCATGTCCTCAAAGAACAAAAATCTCATTGCACCTCTCTTCTAGAGTTGCACTACACAGGAAATACTCCCTCTCCTGTCTCGTGTCCTATTGAACTTCTCATGCTGTGAACTGTGGGTATTGCCCTTTGTTGTGCTGTCTCTACCAAGAAGAGTCTGACATCATTGTCTCTAACCATCTCTCAAGAAGTTGTAGGCTTCTATTTGATCGCCTCTAGGCCTCCACACAAACCCTTGATCTCTCACTATCCTCACAGGTCACCTGCTCTAGGCCCCTGGCCAGTCTGAGAGCCCACTGTTTTCCATAGCTTTTCTCCCCTTTTAGCTTACATGGCATGCCAGGAGAGGATAAAATAATTCATCAACATCAGAGTGGCCAGGAGAAACAGACCACAAAGCCGCCTTATGTTTTATCCTGGGCAGGTGCCTTTTGAGTGAGAGAGAATGTAACATTCTTAAACTGGAGAAAACAGACAATCGCTACTGGACAAAGAGAACTGCCATTCATTTTGCATTAGCTGTTGTGACAAGCCTACAAACTGTATTTGAAAAAGGCAAGTGAAACATCTAGCAAAGGCCTTAGCTTGTGCACATAAGCATGTAAGAAATAGAAAAGCTAAATAAAAAGCAGAAGATGGAACGGCACTTGTATCAGCATTCCTATCTTTTATTGCTAAGATAAATCACCTTTTCCCAGGAAAAAACAATGCAGTACATTTAATCCATCCTGCAGAAACATTTAATAAAGCACCATACCAAAAATTTCTCTTTCTCTGGTGGAGTGGACCAGTATTAGCATGGAGGCTGCACAACTGATCACACTGAAAGGGCTGGAAAGTGAGAGACTCTGGAATGTGGCCAAAATAACAATTTTGAGACCAAGAAATAAATAAATAAATGAACAAATAAAATTCATTACTGATAATGGCAAACAGTATGATGTTAAAGCATGCTGCCAATACAGAAGACTGCTGGGTCAGGAAGAATACAATCACTTTTAGGACAAAATCATAGGAAAGGACTTAAAAAAAATAAAGGGTAACTGAAACTTGTGAAGGTTTCAAAGAAAATCAACAAGAGTTACACAACTTAAGCAAATGAGTATCTGTAAAACATATGAACTACTCTTTCAGTATAAGAAGGCCACATTTGGAATTCACAGTCACAGATACAGGCTTATAAACATTTTCTGATGCAGGAAGACATTTTTAAATCCATGTTCAATTTTATATCTGGTATATTTATATCACCTCTCTGTCCCAGAGATTAAACTCTGTCTTAATTCATTCTTCAAAGAGAGTGAGAAAAGCATTCTGTGTCATATTAGCATCTGTTTCAGAACAATGCCTACAGCTGACCTTTAATTTGAGAACAGTTCAATTTGGGTTGCATTCCAAATATAATTTTATTACTATTCTTAAACTTAAAGTTAAGCCCTCTATCTACGTGAATTACAAGGTATTTCATAATTCCAGTTGCTAGAAGCTGTGGAAAATGGTTTGCTGTAATTCAGTCAGCACTACTGCAATTTAAAAAATGTGGACTCAAAACTCCAGTGGTTCAAAGAATACTTCCACTAGTTCCTTAGAACTGTTAGAGTACTTATCATCTGGTAGCCACAATATAAAGAGGACACTGATTCACTGGAGTGAGTCCAGAGGACAGCCATGAAGATGATCAAAGGGCTGTCCTATGAAAAAAGGCTGAAAGAGCTGGGCTTGTTCAGCCTGGAGAAGAGAAGGCTCTGGTGAGACCTTAGAGCAGCCTTCCAGTGCTTAAAGGTGCCTACAAGAAATCTGGAGAGGGACTTTTTACAAGGGCATGTAGTGACAGGACAAGAAGGAATGGCTTTAAAGTGAGAAAGGGTAGATTCAGATCAGATATTAGGAAGAAGTTCTTTCTGTGAGAAAAGTGAGACACTGGAGCAGTTTTCCCAGAGAAGCTATGGATGCCCCATCCCTGGAAGTATTCAAGGCCAAGCTTGATGGGGCTTTGAGCAACCTGGTCTTAGTGGAAGGTGTCCCTGCCCATAGAAGGGGGTATATGGACCTAGGTGATCTTCCCTGTCCCCTTCCAATCCAAACCATTTTATGATCTTTGTCTCCAGCCTTTTCCTTGTTTTTTACAAGATCTAAATAACTAGACGATTTACATATGTGTATACATGCATATGTATGTATATAGTATATCATACATTGACATGAAAGCATAACTGCAGCTAAAATTTGCAGCTTAATAAATACAGGCTTTATTCTATATCAACAGAATATGCTGCAATATAAATTATTTACTTATATTTAACTGCTGCTGATTCGCAGACAGTAAAATAAGAGAGTAGACTTCGATATTTAAAAGTATAGTACAAGGCTATTTTTTCAATTCTGAAGAGGAAATACCTTATGTTTTTATAAACAGTGTTTCTAGAGGTTTCATTTTGCTTTTATGCAACAGTACACAAACCCTATGAAAATGCAAGGATCTGCATATTTGAATCTAATCAATAGTGCCAGACTTCAGGAATGACAGAGAGGTATCAGTAGTAACATTTTCACAGTCTTAACCATACCAGGATAACGCCTGAAGCTTTACCTTTTTATATTATTTAGCTATTTATTACTAGCTTTGCCCTTGTAAAATCAAGATAGGAATTGCTAGTTTAAAACAAGTGCCTGCACAGAGTACGGAGACTACATGATTGAACACTCTTTTCTACAGTGGTCTGTAAAGGTTTCATACAGAGCCTGAGGCACACATTTTCAGGGCATGATTCTCCACGCTGACTTCTGATCATCTAGAGTAGGGACTTGGCTGGAATGCTTTGCAGCTCTCTCTCCTACCCACATACGTACGTGCCCTTCCCACTGAAGCCTAAGAACAGGAGGGGACAGAGTATGTCCCAGTCTCATTGTGATGAAGAACAAGGATGCAGTGAGCATGATACTGGCTGAGACCAGGAGCTGGAAAACGTTCCTGCATCCCACAAGTAGCTGTAGCTTCATGAACTTACACAGTATCACTGGGGAAGTTGATACAGACAGTGGCAGTCCAAATGACCCATAGCATCACAGAATCATTTAGGTTGGAAAAGACCTTTAAGATTGAGTCCAACTGTAACTGTACTCACAATCAGACCACATACTGTCTTCCAGCAGTCTTCTGCTTCATTACTTTCCAAACTGATCCTATGGACACCAGCCCCTTCTAATGTGTAACCCTGGCATACATCTGAAGCATACATCTAAAGCAGGTCCATCCAGAGACCTGAATTAAGCAGCTGTTTTGTAACGTAACTGCATATGATCACTTAATCACAATGCCACAATTCATACACAGAGTGCAAATCAAAGCTGCAAAGACAATTTTAATTTTGGTATTACCTAACTACTAGGGGCTTGACTCCACAACATAAATGGTATTCTTACATGGTCTTGTTAGTTTGCTTGGGCTTTTTCTTGTCATTGAAGAAAAGAGGAGCAAAATGGAGGAGTGGCATAACATGAGCCTGAGAAAACAGACACTCTACTGTATGGTGATGGCAAGATCCTCTCGTCTGTTAAAAAGTCGTATCCAAACAGGACTACTACAGGAATTAAGCACCAGTTTCTAACGCACACTGTAAGGCAGCATTATGATACTACTGTTGAATAGCTCACTTTACTATCTCTAATATATCTGATGTTTTATAGCTAAACACACAGATTAGCAATCTTATGCTCTTCTCTTGAACATCCTGTAATGCAGAGAATTTAACCTCTTTTTTTCGTATAAATTACCTCAACATATGCGCTACAATTTAACCCCAGTCTTTGTTTTAACAAACAGTAAATGTATCTCTTCCTCTTTATACACAATTTTTCTGTCCTGTTACCTCCAATCTGCACTCTTCCCATTTCTGGCTCCTGTTCTCTCTTTAATTTTTCTTTTTATTTCTCTGCAATTTCCATGTACAGTATTATGCTATAATTCTATTTTCACTTGCTTTACACTCTACTGCAATAATTTCTTTCCAGTAACACATTACCTTTTCACTGGGTGTAAAGGATGCACTTCACTGCCATAGGTTACTCATGTATGCTAACTTCAGAGCTAACGACAGCATAAATACACAGTTTTCTCCTAGTGAAGTGCACCTTCCAATCAACGGGCTCCCGAAAGACTCAGCAGTGACAGAATATTTTCGGTTACACCTGAGGGCTGCAGCTTACCTGCATTTTCCCTCTAAGCTGTAAAAGTTAAACATAAAAATGAAAACCGTCAAGCAAACAAAAAACGTCCCATGACTTGATGTTTGTACACTGCAGATCAGATAAATATGGGTGGGAATGAAAAGCACGTTTCTTTTTTTTAACTGCTATTGAATGATGTAAAGACAGTGAATCTAAGGTTTGAAGTACTACAAAGACATCTAAGATGACATCATGCTTGATGCCCCTTGACAAAGGCAAACATTCCAACTAAAACCAGTTTTATGTCTTCTTGTTTTCAGTAGATAAGGCAGATTTAGACAAGTTATATATTACTGTCGAAGCAAGGCAACAGAACAGAAATCAGTGTCACAGAATCATAGAATCATAGAATATTTAGGGTTGGAAAGGACCTTAAGATCATCTAGTTCCAATCTCCCTGCCACGAGCAGGGACACCTCACACTAAATCATGTCACCTAAGGCTCTGTCCAACCTGGCCTTGAGCACCAACAGGGATGGAGCATTCACAACTTCCCTGGGCAACCCATCCCAGTGCCTCATCACCCTTACAGTAAAGAATTTCCTCCTTATATCTAACCTAAACTTCCCCTGTTTAAGTTTGAACCCCTTACTCTTGTCCTGTCACTACAGTCACTAATGAAGAGTCCCTCCCCACCATCCTTATAGGCCCCCTCCAGATACTGGAAGGCTGCTATGAGGTCTTCATGCAACCTTCTCCTCTCCAGGCTGAACAGCCCCAACTTTCCCAGCCTATCTTCATACGAGAGGTGCTCCAGCCGCCTGATCATCCTCATGGCTCTCCTCTGGACTTGTTCCAACAGTTCCATGTCCTTTTTATGTTGAGGACACCAGAATTGTACACAGTACTCTTAAGTGAAGTCTCACGAGAGCAGAGTAGAGCAGCAGGATCACCTCCTTCGACCTGCTGGTCACGCTCCTTTTGACGCAGCCCAGGATATGGTCGGTTTTCTGGACTGCGAGCGCACACTGAAGCCGGCTCATGTTCATTTTCTCATCAACCAACACCTCCAAGTCCTTCTCCACAGGGCTGCTCTGAATCTCTTCTCTGCCCAACCTGTAACTGTGCCTGGGATTCCTCCGACCCAGGTGTAGGACCTTGCACTTGGCACGGTTAAACTTCATAAGGTTGTCATCAGTTCACCTCACAAGCGTGTCAAGGTCCCTCTGGATGGCATTCCTTCCCTCCAGCGTACCAACCGAACCAGACAGCTTGGTGTCATCAGCAAACTTGCTGAGGGAGCACTCAATGCCACTGTCCATGTCACTGACACAGATGTCGAACAAGACTGGTCTCAACACTGGTCCCTGAGGGACACCACTCGTTACTGGTCTCCAGCTGGACATGGAGCCATTGACCACAACTCTTTGCGTGCGGCCATCCAGCCAGTTCTTTATCCACCGAGTTGTCCACCTATCGAATTGATGTCTCTTCAGTTTAGAGACAAGGATGTCGTGTGGGACAGTGTCGATGAAATAGTATGATCTGCAGTTAGTCATTGATCTTTAGATCGTTAGAGCAGTTTGGCTATTTTATACCTTGTCCTCCATGAACAGAATGTTCTTAAAACATTCTGAGCAGAATTCCATCTTCAATCAACAAGATTTCAGACTTTAATCCTGCCCTTATCTTTCTGGAATTAATAGCGTTTTGGCCAGTTCCTCAAATCGTCCAACTTTAACTTCAAGGTTGCTTGGGAATTCATGCTTTCTGGTTATGAAACACAGAAGCTAACTAGTCTGAGTTTCAGTCCAATGCCTCTTTAAAGATGTCCAGATACTTCTTTATAGAGGTGCTTATTTGAATTTACATAGCTGCCTTTGATTTTGGTATTGTCTGTGAAAATAAATTCCAAGATGATTAAAAACACACTGAGATGATTAAACCCACATTTTTCAGCATCAGAGTAAAACTAACAAGCACACTGCTCATCAGCTTGCCTGAAATACTTTCTCATTGGTTATAATACATTTAGGTTGTTAATTTTCTGGACAGAAAAGTAATAATTACTTTGACTGACTACCAGAGGGAAATATTCTAGCTGATTGCATGGGGACATACTGTATCTGATATTCTACAATAATTTATTCTGTTGAGGTCATTTATTTATCTGCCATAGCTTTCAAACCTTTAAGATCACCCACAGGATGGCACTGTTGAACCTCTGAGTATTGTGTACAGTAAGTAGGGAACAACCTCAAAGAAATCCAGGTACTGCAACAAATATTAAATTAAGTAAAAAGGAATACATCCCTTTGATACCATATCTTGATGATATGCAGTACATACAGATATGATGATATGCAGCATATACAGACACACAGAAATTCATTCACATACCTACAAACACTACTTTTGGAAAACAACTTTCTTGTCCCCATGTATTAGACTGTGCCTTGATATACCCCATGAGATAGCTTCCACTCTGCTAATCTTTTCCTCTTCCTATACAGGTAAAATTAATGCAAGTTTGAAGGAAGAACTCAATGCCCTATCAGGAAATTTTAATGACTATTTGTTTTGCTATTCACATACAAATGAATTGGGTGTCCTGATCATTTAATGAGGTGGTAAATCACTGGCCATTATATTTAATAGCAACTGATTGACATTCACTGTTCTTACACTCTCTGTCATCGTATTGCAGCATATGGCCTGATTAATCGCACCAGCCTCTCATTCATCTTCAATTTAGTGCATGTGTTAGCCATAAAAGAAAATTATTTAAGAAAGATATCCACCATCTCTTATGTATATTGTTGTACATGACATTGCTATCAGAGAGTAAATTTCTCTTTCATGTCTTCTGATCACAAAATGAAGATTTAAGTATTTCACCTTTTCTATAAACTCGGAAGATCTAGAAATAGTCCATAATTCTCCAACTGCTGGTTCATTTATTAGGCTTCAACCCTGTTATCACTTATTAGCTCTTAGTGAACATCAGTGACAACCTTCTCACAGGCAGCAACTGCAGCATTAGCCCACTTAATATCTGTAGCCACTAAACTGTGGAAAAATGAGAGCTGTGAAAACTGACATAAAGCAAGGAGTACTTCAATGCTGACACAACTGAAAGGAAACTCTAAAATAAGGAATAGAGTAGGGTAGACTTTAAGCATTTGCAAAATGGCCAGCAAAGGCCTTGGTGCAAAAGGGAGAGAGGACCAAGTCTTTTGTGTATTAGTCAAGTGCTGAAGTGCATCCCCATGCATGTTCCATGACAGTAACACAATTCCATACTGAGAATGTCATGATCATAAGCTTGTACTGCAGTGTCTCAGCTGCAGGGACACGACTCAGTTGTGGCACTGCTGTAGCTCCTCCATCTCCCAGCAGATGAAAGATGTAGCAGAACTGGAAAAAGAATATGACACTGTACTAGGAACAGAGGATGTCAGTGCAATGAAGCAATGTCAGCACTTCTGTGGCTGTTCTTGCCCATTTCAATAGGCCATTCCTTGGAAAACTCTGAGCACAATAAAGAACATTGTTGAAGGTCACGAAGACACTCTGGTAGTACCAGATTCCATGCTAGAGACTGCATGAGCTGGCAGTGTTGGCCAGGAACTTGCTTTAGTTCAAACCCTGCCAAAGTTATTGACACACTTCTCCCTATTCTCCAGTGGCAAATGGCATTTCTAGACATAAATCTTCTCATAGGAATGAGACCAGTAAATCCTGGAACCTCTTAATTGCTCTTAATTCAGACATAGAAAACAAAGAAAACATTTTTTTTAAGTATGCAATCTTACATTTAGAGCTCATATAGGAGCAACAGAAGACAGAATTAAAGAACATTTTCAACTTAACAGCTTACTTTTAATAGCCAGAAACCTCCTAGCGCCTAATAAACTTAGCCCCAGCTAGGATTTTAATGTGACAAAAGACAGAATCACAGAACGGTTGAGGCTGGAAGGGATCACTGGGGGTCATCTAGTCCAACTCCTCAGGCAGGGTCACCTAGAGCACATTGCTCGGGATTGCATCCAGACATCTCGAGAATCTGCGGGGAAGGAGACTCCACAGCCTCTTTGAGCAACTTATTCCAATGCTCAGACACCCTCTCAAGGAACAAAGTTATCAAAAAGGGATTCAGGGTGCATGTCTGTTTAAATTAACTTGGATAAATTTAGCTTTTCCACTGAGAAACTGACCTCAACTGACCTGAAAGGAAGAATACACTTCACTCCTCTACTACCATTACAATGCCTGCTGCTGAGCTGTGGTGGTCGGAAAGGCAGCATCTTAATTTTCCATCTAGGAACATTCAGTCACCTGAATACAATCAGAACATGCTGTTTCTTCCTTTCATCTCTTCAACCCTTATTTTAAGGGTTTAATCTAGAAGGTCAACATCAAATACAATCTACAAAATCTACAATCTGCAAAACTTCCACTGTCAGTGGGACTGGAACTTGGTACCAAGAAAATAAACAGAAAATGACCTTGAAAAAATCAACAGCAATGGAATTCAAAGCATTACAACCTGAAGGATTTTAAGAGGAGGTCTTGGATGGTAAGCTTTCACTCAGTGTGAAATAAATGTCTAGCTTTAAGTGATAATGAGAGCCATGACAATGCAAATGAGTAACAGATCAATGTGCTGTTAAATCTGAGTATAGTTCTATAGTAGTACCAATTCATTTCAATGGGATGTAGAAATCTTAAAGCAACTACAAACTCGTGAATGTCAATATCACTAGTGATTTTTCCTTTAACAAAAAAGACTGCTAATTTTCTAGTTCAGTTTGTTAGATCTGTCACATCCTGGTGCTCCATTTGTTTGAATGACTTCTAATTGCTATAATAATAGCTAAAGCAGTTCATTTCCTTAAAGAAGTACTATAGCTCCTGCAAGATGGCAGCTACCCACTTGAAAACATCACCTTCTACCATACAGAACAGGGTTAGATTACATCTTTTCCTATGTGTGATATACATGTAGCTTTGCTTTCTCACTTTGCTTCTACAGGACAAATAGATCAGTCCCTAGGAGGAATGAAAATAAAAAAAGCATGCACTGTCTTGGCTCAGTTTACATTTACTAACAGCAGCAATGCTGTTGGTACTTTATACTGGTAGTTTGTACTAGTATTTTATACTGGTAATTTCTGTACAGAGCACAACAGAAAAGAAAGAAGACACTAAAAATTACTCATTTTACTTTATCCATAACCTGGTGGGGCAGTGCCGGCTACAGCACTGTCTAAAATTATATTTCTGCTGTTCTAGCTGAATGGTGTCCGTAGCAAGAACACAGTTCTTCCAAAACAACTGCCTAGCAGTAGTACCTCTGGCCACTGTCTAGATGTTATAACAAGTGGCAATATAATAATGGGAGTTGACTTAAGAAATCATTAGCCTGCTCACCTTTGAAATCAGGGACAATCGGCATAAGTAAAATGTATCCAAATATAATGTGGACCTATTTAAGTATCAATTTAGGTTAGGTTAGCAAAAAAAAAAATAAATTTCTAAATATTCCGTAATTCCTCTGTATGCTTCAAAAAGCTATTTCAGACATCCTGTGTGTACTTGGACATATAAACATTTTAATTAATAGCTTTCTATTTGCTAATGAACCAGCATATACCTTTTGCAGAAGTCTATTAACATGCAAATGCAGAGATCTCTCCTGATTCAGAAGGTCATTTTTACTCTGTGTAGTTCAAAAGAGTAACGGAGTCCCAGTACATCAGTGTGAAAATTAATGAAAACAGGAATTTGGAATCTGTAGCAACCAAATTCTGCTGCAGGATGAAGTGCAAGATGATGCACTCCCTGACTCAGCTGAACTCTTCTGAATTCACATTACCTTAGAAGCAGCTGAAAACCTCTGCAACAAGAAGTTTTAAAACTACTTTAGAGGAACTGTACCATTTTGGATAGTAACTTTCTTCAAATTAATGCCTAATACATGTACTGCTTGTACTTGCACTCACTTGTAATTCTCCTTTTACATTATTTCCAAGATCACATTTTATAAATTGATATGAATCATAGACTGGCTTGGGTTGGAAGGAACCCTAAAGATCATCTAGTTCCAACTCCCCTGCCATGGGCAGGGACACCTTCGTCTAGACTAGGCTCGAAGCCTCATCCAACCTGGCCTTGATACTTCCAGGGATGGAGCATCCACAATTTCTATGGACAACCTGCTCCTGTGTCTCACCTCCCTCACAGTAAAGAAATTCTTCCTAATATCTAATCTAAATCTTCTCTCTTTCAGCTTAAAAGCACTGCCCCTTGTCCTATTCCCACATGCCCTTGTGAGAAGTCCTTCTTCACCTTTCTTGTAGCCCCCCCACTTTACTCACTGGAAGCTGCTCTAAGGTCTCTCCAGAGCCCTCTCTTCTCCAGGTTGAACAATCCCAACCCTCAGCCTGTCTTCAGAGAAGAGGTGTTGCAGCCCTCTGAACTTGTTTGTGGCTCTCCTCCGGACTTGCTCCAGCAGGTCCACATCCTTCTTATGTTGGGGTCCCCAGAGCTGAATGCGGTATGTGTAAACTTTTGATCAACAAACAATTTTACATACCCTTTCATGTCAAATACCTACCCATTCATTCCGAGTTTATCACCATGAAAAAAGCAATAAGAGCAGGTGCAAAGAGAATGTCCTTAATTTATCAAAAGGCCAAACCATTTTCTGATTTTCATCCTCTAAATTTAAGGCAAACCTCTGTACTAACCAATGTGGCATTCCTATTACTGACCTGTACTTTCAAGAGAGAATTCAGGCCTCTTATGTATTCTTGCTCTGAATACTTGCTGCTACGACATTAAAATTGACAGAAGGGTATCGGGCTCCTGTCATATTTATTTAAAATCCTAATACAGAAGTTGTCCATGAAGACATACCCTAGGCACCCTGATGACAGCAATGCTATTGCTGCAACATAATGGCCAGCTGCAAACTGAAATTTAATTTCATTTTTGTCTGTCAGAGGGATCTATTCTTGCTACTTCCAGTTGCAAAGAAAGAAATTTACACAAATCTTACAGCAGCGATCCTCATTCATAACTGTAACAGATCAAGAGAAGAAGAAAGTAAAGAAGTATATGGGAGCCTTAAGCAAGGAAAGCAAGCTTTGTTCCAAAGCACTGCTGTGAAGAACAGCAACATTTCCTGATGCAACAGGAAGAGAATAATAGCATAATCCACAGTTCAGAAAACACATGGTGCAATCACACTACTTGATTTGTGAATGGAATTAAGAACAGAAGTGCCCATTCTTTCCAAGGACAGATAGTTCAAGTATCTTGTGAGTACTGGGCAGAAGTACAGTAGGATAGTAAACTACTGAGGCAAAGGCAAGGAGAAGATGGAGAAAGGGGAGGAAAAAACAAAACACAAAGGAAAAAAGGGGATCCTCTTTTTAAACAGTACTGCTGAATAAGTATCAGGACAAATTTCATAAAACACAGTGGAAGCTTCTGTGACAGGCCTAGATGACAGGGCAGACAGATCCAGGAACACACTTCATGTTACAAGAACCAGGGATCTTGTTTTGTTGATAATAGTAATACTAGAGAAAGCACATGAAAAGACAATGCAAAAATGCCATTGATTTGCCCATGAAATCTTTGATGAGAAACCACAGGGCATCAGTAATGGGCATGTTGCCATGGGCTTATCATCTCCTTCAGACAAAGAGCTTAGCTATGACCCCGACAAGCATGCAAAGGGAGACAACACACAAATATTCTCTCCCCTCGTTCTCTTCTGTGCGGATGGGCTAACTAAAGTCACGCCTGCAATTCCCTTGACACATTTTATTGATTTCACATGGAGAAACGATCAAGTGTTTTGTAGCCTATGCAGAGACAAGGAACACACTCTCCCTCTTGAAAGAGAGCACCAAAGACAAATTTGCAACTCCTGTGAAAAGCACTGATAAGCTATCAGTAGTAATGCGCCAACAGGTGTCTACGTATGAGTTCTGGTACCTCTGCTATTTCCAGAACCCTACTTTCCATACAGACCTAGAGATCCTCAATTTTTTATGAATCAAAGGTTATGACTTGAGCACTTGAAATAGGAAGACCACAGCTGTCCACAGCAGAAGAGAAACACATGGGAAATTGCCTACACTCTGTGTTTGCTATATGTTGGTGTGGCACAACCATGATGAAAAATTATATACAGAAATGATATACCTAGGATTGTGTCAAAGGGGGAGCTATGATCCTCCATGGAAGTAACAGAAGTCATGTTTTTAGTCTGCATTCACTTTGCAGAGCTTCAAGTAACAGCAGGGTGTTAACACAGAATAGAAACACTACATAAAACATGAGCTAAGCCAATCTACTATTAAGAAAGTCCACTCTGAAGTAATTCCCATCTGCCTTTCCCTAGGTCTCACAGAATGGCAAGCAGCCTCTCATAACTTTCTCACCAGCCATCAGAAAGTCTCATTTTGATTTCATTAACCGTCATCTCAGTGCAACTCTTGGCATACGAAGCCATTTGATCAGCTGTTCCTGTTACTTTTAGGTGTGGTAATCTTGAGGAAGAAATTAATTAAAAACTTAAACCAGGCTGACAGGTGTGACTATTCAGTGGTTGTTTTTTAATGGAAATGCATATTTAGAACTTCAGGAAGGCTTGTAATTATTTCATGTAGGTCAGGTTTTGGATCAGATTGAAATATTAACACAGCAATGCGAAGGTGTAATTTGGTGATGTTTATGCCCTTGGAAAAATCTAAGGAAAACTTATTTAGTATCTCAGCTATTGTGCACATAATGCCTCAGTTTCAAAAGCAGTTTGTAACTTAAAGTCTGGGTATTTTCATTAATATACCCTACCACAATTTCCAAAGGGGTTAGGCATTCACAGTTCCACTTGATTTAAACAAGGACACCATACCTCTGAAAACCGAGTGAAGGGTATCAAGTATGGTACTTGCCCTTGAGAAACCACTTCTGAATTTTCAGTAGGAATGTGTAACCCAGCCTGCACAAACTGTCAAAGCAGCATGACAAAAGGGAAACATCTGATACAATCCTTGGGGAAAATTCAAAATGAATTTGAGCATGAATACAGAGATTAAACAAGACATAGGAAATGAGCTGGTTGTTCACCTCACACACATTCTTGGATTTTAGTCTATACAGTCTAGCTTTCAATAGCTAACTGATATTTTCTATGAACAATTTGGTTGTAATAAGGAAATGCAACACTGTGCAAAATGTGGACTTGACAGCCTGAAAGATCATAGTCCTTTTAAGTACGGAACAGGCAATGCAAGCGGAGGCCAACTCAAACACCACTGCTAATGTGACCTTGCCCCAGTATCTTCATTATCTTCCCTAGTGGTTTACATGACTGCAGCTTAGGCTTTATCAGCAGTGCCCACAAGCAGGCGCCAGACCACTGAGAACACTCCCATCACTACTGCGATGCACTGGTTCAGTGCTCAGGGCAGGCTACCTCTGGAGGTTCAAACGCCCATGGCAGATGTTTCACTCCGAAGATCACTAGCTTTTTCTTCCTTTGTGGAGCATGTCTGCATATATGTATTTTCTGCACACAAAATGTACTCAATCTGACACGGCCAGTCTGTTGATCAGAACTCAGATCAGGCAGTCTGGACCTGTAAAGTTGTACAGTTAAGCAAGAAGTGGTTCCCTGCTCTCCCCTCAACCCAATTTGTAACAACTGGGGATGCCTGCATAAGGAGACACCCTGGAAAGGCTAGACTGGATCATCCAGTCTTTAGTACGTGCTGCTTGAGTGACTCCTCTTGCACAGTGGCACAAAGGACGTGCTTCCTCCAAGACCACTCTTACTAAAGGTCCGTCACCAACTTCAAATTGTTTTAAAACTGCTGTCTTGGATTATATCACTCCTTTAAGTCTCTTAAGTAATGCTCAGAGTATTGGAAATCCTAACCTATTCCCTGGACATACTATTTACAGAGTTCATAAAACAAAACTGTCTTCAAAGATTCTGCTTATTTTTGAGAACTAGCAGAACCAAATCTAGAAGACAAACAACACTGACAGAACTAATAAAACAAATTACAGAACTGTAATTACAGAGCAGTCCACAACAGAACCACCGAATAGCTGAGGCTGGCAGGGGCCTCTGGTGATCATTTGGTCCCAGCCAGTTTTCAATTGACTTTGCTGTCTGCTCATCCAGCCCATATTTCATCATTTCCTCTCTACAAAGATCTCATGTCAGATAGCACTGAAAGCCTTGCTGAAGTCTAGGTGGACAATATCCCAGGCTCTCTCCTCATTTACCAAGCTGGTGTTTTCATTACAGAAGTTTATCAAGTTTGTCAAGCACGCCTTCCCTTTGGTGAATTCATGCTGACTACTCCTATCGCCTTCTTGTCCTTCTAGTGCCTCAAAATGTTTTTTCCAGGATTTAGCTGCTTTCTCACCTTCCCAGGGGCTGAAGTAAAGCTGACCAACCTGTAGCTTCCTGGCTCCTCCTGACTGCTTTTCTTGAAGTGCTTATAAACATTGGGAATTTCTTGCTTTCCTTTGTTGAAAGAATCACAATTCTTATGCTAACAGCTTCAAGAAAACGAAAAAGCTACTGTAAAGGTGGGACTGAAAGATTCATAATTTTGACATTTTCTCCTTCAAAATATTTTATTTTCATTTAGCTTTTAACTTACCTAAATCTTGAAAGTGTCAAATATATTTCTACATAGAGCAATCAAACCTTAAGTGAAGACATACACATCTGATTATGCCGTGATTACTCTGCAATAAATACCAAAGATAACGACATAACTATTAACTCACAAACTGATCATGATAGCCACATTCACTTTTTTATGGTTTAGAATTAACTATGCACATGTACGTTCCTGTACGAAAAGCAGCAGAATAGTGGATTTCAGCTGTATTACATTTGCCCCGCTTAAGAAGATTTTGATGCAAACAAGGTCTTAAAATTTGTTATAGTTTTTACATGGTGCTATTTGCACAAAATTTTATTTTCTTCTTCCTTGCATTTGTAAACTCAACTTCTGTGTAAAACAATCCAACCAGTCTGATTTTCTCATCTAACAGATCAGACTTCTGGGGTACGGAAAAAAACCCAGGAATTATTATATGAAGACATATTTGAAGTAAGCGGTACATGTAACACTAACAGTACTGTATCTCTGATACAAGGTCGAGATAAACCTTGAGCTCCTGAAACTACCTGGAGAAGATTCACGTTAGATTCCTGGAAGGTAAACAAATTGGGAAGCATGGGCCTCTATAGTCAACGCTGGTCATCCTCACTGAAACCATGTGGATTAAGAGACATTAAAAACTTAACAGAAGACTGGTGAACTTCTGATGCAGCAGCATCTTAGTCAAGTCCCATGAAAATTAACTTGTAAACTGTTTTTTTGGTTTTTTTCTTCATTAGCATTTTCATCCTAAAATAAATGGTACAAAGTTGCCCAAAGTTTGGCTGGTTGCTGTTTAACCCCATTCCATGGGAGACCAGAGTCACGACAGATGAAGCAAAGTCTCTGTCACAGTTACCACAGTAAATTACAAAGATAAAGACTTTAAAAATCCATTTCTGAGAGCAAAGAATAGGGAACCACTGGTAAAACTGACACCACAAAAATATTATAAAACTGCAATATGTACACATAGGCAAACAAGATAGCTAATCAGTCTGCTGATCTTAAGGTAATGGTTGTTTTCTGGGATCAACTGGTTCTTGGAATTCATCAGCTAAGGGAAGACGAATGCAAATAAGATAAAGACCCTGAAGACATGTACAACTGAAGTCATGGGGTGGGACTCACATGACACTAGGTACTTGACCACCTCTAGCTATACAGAAATAAGGGCACATTACCTCTTGACTTTTTAAAAGTTCATCCTGTTACTTCTGAAATACTCATGCATGACTGACAGCAGAACCAAGACAGTTCCCACCAGGACTTGACTTCCTCCACAGAAATGAGGTTGCCTACCCTGTGCAGGTAGAAGAAATCTCTATCACAGAAAGTGGTGATCCCCTGGAAAACAGCGATGTAGCCCAGCTGTTTGAATACCTAGCTTCAAGAGAAGGTAAGATTTCTGCCATACTGAGAGTGGAAGCAAATTTAAGAAGCAACAGCATTGCCACATCTTATAGGAGAGTCTCAACTACCACCTCTTTGTCAAGAACGTTCCCTCTGGCATTGAGTGTGGCAAAAGAATATGAGGTTTTGAGGTAACAGCATTGTCCTCATGATGGCCCGAGGACACAGACAAGGCAAGATGTGTAGGCTTCTCCATGTATGAAATATAAGTCTGAATATTTCAAATATATAAAAGTCCACAAGATCAAAAGCTCATCTAAATTTCCAGCTATATTAAGAGGTCTAATGAGATATACACCATCTGCGCTTGTAGATAAAGCATTTATGCTTGCATGTATCTGCTACGCACATCTAAGG